>JAPQWV010004657.1:0-27745 GCA_027422505.1 Craterostigma plantagineum
CTTAAGGTAGCGAAGAATGCGCTTCACCACGAGCATGTTGGATTCTTTGGGATTGGCTTGGGAACGGGCAGAATGACAAGTGGCACGTGATATCCGGTAGGCTCGAAGTGAGATAGAGAAGAGATCCAATTATGTTGCGGTAGAGTGTGATGTCGACCGATTTTCCTGTGGGATCGGCATCCAACATGCAGCTTGTTGACATATGAGTGCTGAGAGGCTTGCTCTGATCTTGATGGAACTTTTTCAGAATGTCTCTAATATACTTTGTTTGACTGATAAATATTCCACCATTGAGCTGCCTCACTTGAAGTCCTAGGAAGAATTGCATCTCTCCCATGTGGCTCCTTTCGAATTTACTATTCATGAGAGCTCCAAACTTCTTGCAAAGCCGTAGATTTGTTGAACCCAAAATGATGTCGTCGACGTAAACTTGAACGACCATCAGATCCTTGTCTTGCCATTTGATGAAGAGGGTCGTATCGACTGTTCCTCGAATAAATCCAAACATTACGAGGAACTCGCACAAGACATCATACCAAGCACGTGGGGCTTGTTTAGTTCGTAGAGAGCTTTATCCAATCGATAGACGTAATCGGGATTTTCTTGATCAACGAAGTCGTCTGGCTGAGCGACATAGTCTTCTTCTTTAAGTACGCCATTGAGAAAGGCAGTTCTAACGTCCATTTGATAGACCTTGAAGTCTTTATGAGCCACGTAAGCCAAAAAGAGACGAATGGCTTCAATTCGGGCAACAGGAGCATACGTTTCGTCATAGTCAATGCCTTCCTGTTGATTGTATCCCTTGGCAACTAATCGTGCCTTGTTCCGGATCACTTCACCATCTTCATTCTTCTTGTCGTTGAATACCCATTTTATCCCGATGATAGTTTTCCCATGCGAACGGGGTACTAATTTCCACACTTGAAGACGTTCGAATTGGTGTCGTGTCCTTACTCTGCTCGAAGACAATGTTTATGTCGTGCCCTTACTCTGCTCGAAGAATCGCCAATTATCTGATCAACCGGATGAGCTCTAGTCCACTTGCACTCATGTGGCAGAGTTGAAGATGAAGCATCAGCCATTTGTGGGTCTAGATTTCCAATGATCTCCGATTGTACATTTGTGTGGGGAAGTTCCATATCTGCACTGGCAGGGAGCGACTCTGATGATTCTTCCTCAACACCCATGGTAGGTTCTTCAATGTGCTGTGGCAAATCTGAATCGGGTGAGGTAGGGACTGTTGAAGAACTTGGTACATAGGCCTCGTCGGGTATAGATTGATGGTGAGAGGCTCAAAGAGGGAATCCAAGTCTTCTAACACAAGTGTTAGTGCTTCGCCTGGCGATGATTGCTGAGTTTTTGCCATCTTCTGTTGGTTTTGTGCCAACACACCAGTGAATATGGGTTCTGAGATGTTGTCTTCAGAAGTCGATGGGTTAAGCACGGGTCCTGAACTGGTTTGTTCAGAAGCCATCTCATTTGGCACGGGTCCTGAACTGAGGTGTGCAGGAGCCATCGGGTTTGGCACGGGTCCTGAACTGATTTGTTCGGAAGCCATCTCATTCACTTCGTGAAAAGTGACGTTATAGCTTTCCATGATCGTGCGGTTGGACTTGATGTATACTCGGTACGCTTTTGAGGTTGAAGAATACCCAACGAAAGTTGCTTCGAATGCTTTAGGGTCGACCTTTGCTCGTTGCTCTCTGTCGTTCGCCACAAAGCACTTGCATCCGAAGACTTTAAAGAATGAGATGTTGGGTACTCTCTTATTAATAATCTAATACGGAGTCTTGTTGAATCGTTTGTGAACCACCGTCCTGTTTTGGGTAATACAGGCGGTATTTACTGCTTCAGCCCAAAGAAAGTGTGGAAGGCCGAAGTGGATCAGCATTGTACGAGCGACTTCCACTAGGGTTCTGTTTTTTTTCAACGACCCCATTTTGTTGAGGTGTTTTTGCGGCTGAGAATTGTTGACTAATTCCAAGTTTCTGATAAAATGCACTGAGATATTTATTCTTGAACTCAGTGTCGTTGTCCGTTCGAATAACTTGAATAGTCTGTTCGAAACCCTAAACCCTAAACCCTAAACCCTACAGAACCTGTAACCGAAGCTCTGATACCAACTGTAGCGACCCTAGCCATCGCCACCATTTCTAACATTTTCCAAAGTTCCTAACGACGTATTTAAATGAAGAAGCTGCAGAAATGCGTATGAAAATTTTCCATTTATGTAATGGAAGTAGTTTCTATACATGACAAAAGAGTAACATGAATTCCTAACTTCATGTGAATCCTAATTACACGAGATGTGTAGACATGCACAGCAAAAGAATCTCTATGCTCCCGGCCTCACAGGTCGTCATCCACACACACACGTCCACCCCAAAAGACGGTAGGAAGCTTCAAAAGATGCCTTGCAGGCTAGGCGATCACGTAGGCTCATTTCTTTATGTTTGTGTTGCAGGTACATACGATTCTACCGTGATCGTATGTACCTGCAACACATAACATAAAGAAATGAGCCACCTAGGCTCAGTAAGCAGAAATCATGCATGTGTGCACGTGTCCCTTCCCCACAATGGCAACCCACGCCAATGCATTAACCACTACGCAAAGACAATCCGCACCGATGCACTTATCACTCCGCAAAGGCGATCCGCGCCGATGCTCATCATACTCGTACTATCATCACTCAGGGCCCCGGCAGGCTTTTACCCAGGCGTACACCGTAAAGAGCTCTAATCCAACTACGGGCATCAGCCCAAAGTATGAGGGCATCAACCCAACCATACTAAAGCATGAGGGCATCAACCCAACCACGCTAATCAGGGATATAAGGGCATCAACCCAACCATGAGGGCATCAACCCAACCATGGCAATCCCCCGACGCATCAACGTCGTTCGTATACTGGCGACGCATCAACGTCGCCGACGGCGCATCAACGCCGTCACGGTGCCCCAGAAGCCGCCCCTCACTTTACTTATAACATAATACATCATTGCCCACCTCGGCAATCATCGTTCGCTCTTTGCGACGTAAATCATGTACGCTCATCATCATATAACCCCCAAGTGTTTCGTGCATATGCAAAGTGTATTAATGCCATAATGATTACCATAATCATAGAAATCACGTCATACATAATTCACATAAGCACGTAAGCACTGAATCACATAGCCACATATGACATAGTTCGGTACAAACAAACATGTTATGTGTCGTTGTTGGATTTCCAATTACCCGTCGTCCGTGGGTTACCTGCTACCTGATCCGGCGGGACTCTTAGTCGTCGACCTTAGCATAAAATTAATTCGGTCAGTACCCTATCTAAATTACCTAACTAGCTAAGGTCTCGAATTTCCTACGTGTTGAAATATTATTTCCTAAGTCGTGATTTGCGATATATATACTTAATTTATGAGCTAATTTTAGATTTAGGGTTCGTGAAATTTGGACAACTCACGAATTAACTTGCCTATTTCACGTAAGCAATTTTACACTAATATAGGTTCGCGAACTTATATAGTTTGCGAGCTTGTGTAATTCGTGAAGTATATACTTTGCCAAGTTCATTTACTTCATGAAGTCCAATTCGCGAAGTGCTTGTGAATCCGTCGATTTGATCCTCACACTTAGCGAACTTCCTTAGTTCACGAAGTCTCTCATTATTGCCGAGTTCGCGAACCTCTTGGTTCGCCAAGTCTACTTTGCGAACTTATATAGTTCGCGAAGTACCTATATCCAACTCGTGACATGATTCGCCACGCTACATCACTCGCGAGGTGCCCTGATTCGCCAAGCTTGCCTAACTCGTGGCATTTCATTGGGTCGGGGACTATATCTTTGCGAACCCATTGTACTTACTTAGGGTTCGCAAACTTGCTCAAGTTCTATAGTTCGCGAAGCTACAGCAACTTACGATTTTCCAACCTAGCATATAATTCGCAACACTATCACCCATAGTTCGCGAGGTTCATGGACTTATTTCTACCTTTAGACCCTGACTTAAAATTGTGACTTATTAGACTCGTGAAATATCCTAAGTTTGAAGTCTAACATTCTACCTATTTTTACGTCGCCAAATGTTCTAGCCTAATTCGCAAATTGTGCCCCTCGGTTAGTAGCGCGAGGTCTCAATGGATTCACCAACTTACTCGGTTCGCAAAAGTCCTTGGATTCGCCAAATCCATAGCTCGCGAACTTATGTAGTTCGTGAACTTCATCTTCGTGAATCCTATGTAATTCGCGAACTACTCATGGTTCGTGAAATCCTTGAATTCGCCGTACTTCGTGGACTCACTCGTATCGCGAACCTAGTTCGCAAACCTCTACATCGCAAACCTTCTACTTCGCGAACTCTATCTATCATGCTTCTCGATTCGCGAATCATATCACTCGGCCCATGGTTCGTGAAGTTCATGAGTTCGCCAAGTTTGACTTTTGCGAATCCATTCAACCCATGTGCCGAATAAATTTCGTGAATCCCCTTTCAATTCGTCAAATAGATTCCGCGGCTTGCGTGGAGTTCGCTAATCTTGATCGTTCCGCGAAGTGTATGGGTTCGCAAACTAGGGTTCGCCAACCTCGGATTTGCGAAATGCCGAGTTCGCCGACCTAGTTTGCCAAATACACTTGATTCGCGAAATTGCAAAGTTTTGCCATCCGAGTACGCCAAATGGGCCCGATTCGCAAAACCCTTAGTTCGCTACTTTTAGGGCTCGCAAACTTGCTCAACCCACGAAACTCCAATTTCGCGAACTCCTAAACTCACACATGCTCAACCCACTTCGCGAACCACGTCATGTAAAACCTTTTGGATTCGCGAACCTCATTTGGCCTAAAGTTCGCAACTTAGGGTTCACAAAGCTCACCCTTTACGATATCTAACTTACAAAAACATCTTTTTGACCCCCAAACCCTTAACTTTCGACCTACCCCTCCCTTTTCTCAAGAACATTTGGGAGATTAGAACGAGTTTTAGGAACCCTAAAATCGACCTAACTAAAATACAAGTTTAAGTAGATTTCTTGAGCCCTCAATCTAAAACTCGTTCATCCCAAATAGTTTGAACGTGGTAAGATCTTTAACTCGTTTAAACCCCTGTACTAAAAATTCGTATAAAACCACAACAAGTGCTAGTTTCGTTTTCAACATACTTAGAGCATGCGATTCCTTAAACCATGATTGTATAGAACAATCAATAAAAGAAACACCCCTTCAATGGTGAGAGGTATACCCTCGAGATCTAAGATTTGTATAAACCCTTAGTAATTGGTTTCGTATTTGTTGTCCTTAATCTATCCTAGTATTTGAATAAAAACACACAACTCCATGGTAATACTCATACCTAATTCAAGCTTTATTGAGGCCAGTTTCGGCTTCTCCTTCTTCTTGCACTTAAGCTTCGATGGCTCCCTTCTAAATGGTTTCATAAAATCTGAATGTTTTTGATGTATTATACAAAGGGGTATATTGATGATGGGACATTGACGTGAACTCCACCCTCATTTTGAGGAGCCTTGTTACCAAGATTTTTATTTGCTGATTTGGGCCAAAGTTATGGTTCTAAGTGGGCCTCATAATTCTAATATTTATGATTTATTGCATTCTCACAAACTTGGGCCACTTTAGTATATACATTGTCTTGGACCTATGTTTGGATTTAATTCTAGCCCGTTAATAACTATAGTCTACTTCTCCAATATTATTTACTTCAACCCGTAACTTGTCCCTTCATTTTCGAAAATTCCTTAGTGAGTTAAATATCACCAAGGCACATCATGTATGCACAAAATCCGTAGAACCAATTAGGTGCGAAATCCGTAAATCAAATATTTAATGTGCACAAAATCCACATAGTGATATGCACAAAATTTCATATAATTACTTAAGCATATAATTCATGTACTCACATTGAATCGCATTTCATAGAATCATGTAAGCATGAAATTAAATTAGCCACATAACCACAAACATGTACGCTGACTTATTGACCTTTATTTGCTTACGAGGACCCAGGTGCTACAACGAGGTCGGCGTGACGATCTAGTGCCATCCACCACCATCGACGAGGTCTTGAAGAAAAGGACGAGGAGCTGCCACTCGCGTCAATTGATAATTCTCTACGGTTTTGACCCGGCCTATTGCATGTCTATGTGTTACTATTCTGATCCGAGCTATGAGGGCAATGGGGGAACCCGGAAAATTTTTGTTCTGCACCATTCCCGGGGATGAAGCGTCTCCGGGAGACACTGGGTAACCCAACAGTGGTATCAGAGCCGGCGCTTGTGATCGGAATCATAACGTGTTTAAATTGAAACGAGGCGTGTGGGAGACGATCAAAACGCCGACGTAGTTCGACCGTTGTTGGGCTGCCCGATGTGTTGTTTGCCAATCCACGGCCATCAACTCGTGTGGTACGGACCGACGAGAAACCACAGACCGGACCGAGACCCGCACGGCGGCTGGATCCAGGTAGTCGCGCGTTGCGCGCGGGCTGCAATCGGTGCAGTGATGCTCCAGCTGCAGGATCGGGCTGCTTCGAGCAGGCCCAATTCGCCTCGTACTCCGGAACTAGGCTAGCCATGGTGGCTTAGGCACCGGCCTCGGGCAGCGTCGCTGCAAGGGGCGGCGACACCGCAAGATCGTCCACGACTTTGGCCGCGGACTACGACGGCACGCGCGGTGCACGCTGTGCAAGACAGCCACAGTGACTTCAGCTCGGCCGGAACGTTGCGGCGGTGATCTCTCCCAGTGAGGCTCCGGCACAGAGGGGCTGAGGCGATAGCCGCGACAGTTTTCTACTGCGAGATGAACACGCGCGCAGTGCGCGCGGCGTGTCGTCGCCGGCGGCGCGACTGTTCCGGCTCAGCCCAGGACTTCCCGTCGGCGGCCTTCTCCGTCGTGGCTCTCCGACGTGTTTCATCAGCTGAGCAATTTGAGTCGCGGCAGCTGCGTTAGGGCTTCACGCTCAAAGCCTTAATGGGCCTTTTTAATGGGCTTGGCCCGTTTGAGGCCCAATTTTCGTTTCTTTTTAAAATGACGTAATTGTCAACGTGCTCGTTATGAATGTGGTTTAAGGCACACTTGCGGGTTTAGGAATTTTGTTTCCGGGTCATTTGTAAGGGTCACGTCCCTCGGGTTGTATTTGTTTTATACGGGTTGTTCGGGACTTATGATCCCCACGTGTTGTAATTTACCATTTTATTAGATTAGCTTAAATACGAACACGAGGGCCCATTTGATGGCAATCCCCGGGCGGTGACAAGATGGTGGACGTTCGGTGACTTTGAGGCCGTTCAAGTGACGAAGGACGTTTGACGACTTCAAGACCCATGCGACAACCCGAGTTTCTTTTGAATACGCATGTAATAGTGATAGACTAGAAATAACCCGCTTGTGTTGTCTTGTAGTTTATTTTCCTAGGGTAATTTACTACCTACGTGCATGTTGGTTTTTGAAGTGATATGCATGTTCAATGTGCTCTTATGTGAGATGGTTTATTCTCCCGTTCGAAAATTACTAGTGGGTAAAGGAGTTGGATTCCTGTCTTCTATCATGCTCGAGATGTCTAGCATTAGGGAGTTTTGCGATTTGTTCCGAGTAAGTTGGCGTCGTATATCCCGCCCCAAGGTTAGCATCTCGGGTGCGTCTTGGACGCCGCTCGTCATACCAGTCTGCCCTCCCCCTCCCCCGCCGCCCCACGAAGCATATGGCAGCAAGGGGCGGTACATTCTGTGCGATTTGAGCATAAGTTGATAGGTCACACCTAGGCAGTTATACCCAATAAGCAGGGTTAGCGGTGAGGGTCAATGACTGAGACAAAGATAGTTGAAACTTTTATTGGATAAGTTCACGTTTGACGTGACTTCGATAAGATTAGATGAGCCAAATATTGCGTTTAAGGCTGAGGCAAATATAGTTGAGGCGGGGACAACAACTCCACTATGAAACTTGCAACGACGTTTGTTAGGTCCTAATTTATCAACTCTGTGATCCTAGTCATGAATTCTAAGGCAATCGATAAGAATTGTAGAAATTTAGATTTCAATAGAAAACCTTCTTGAAGAGCTCGAGAGAGAATTTCGCTTAGTGTGAGAAGCTTTCTTGTGTTTCTCTCTCTAGAAATTGAATTGCAAGCCTTTTTGGATCAATTTTCTAAATTTTCTCTATTAATCATAATGTTTGTACATCTATTTATACCAAACATACTTGGTATAAATAACAAACTAAGTCCTAAACTAAGGACTACTACAATAAACGCCCCAAATTACGAAGACAGCTAATTAAATCAAAGCACAATTAAACCGATATCCTACATTCTCCCCCTTTGTGCTTGATTCCTCTTTCGCGTTGTCTGTCCTCGTCGGGCATACTATGAATTGCGCAAGCCCAGCGCATGCTCAAAATTCCTGAGCGCGTTCCTCAGCTCCAGTCGCTCCTCAATATCATCCAGTAGTTCCATTAGGAGCGGTTGTTGTCTCAGGTACCTATGGATCCTCAGCATTGTCCCTCTATTGATTTCTTCCAACCGTTTCTCTATATTTTGCCTTATGACCTTGAGCGTTCCATCACAGAATTTCTGTACTTCAGTCTTCAACATCAACCTAGTCTTCTTGGCGATCGGGTTGTGGTAGGCGATGCCAAGGACCGAGCTGAGGTGCACGTGATTGTTGGAAGCGCTTCGATCTCAGGTCCCTTGTTGAGTAGTGCTGTCCCTCGAGGCCTTATTTCTTGATGAAGCCTTGAGGACCTTTGTATATCTCCACATATAGCTGGTAGAGGTTGTACATCTTCTCGGCATGGAGACACGGTAGGTCGCTCTCGCTCAATTCCTCTCGAGTCTGTCTACCCGCTCAATGGCGTAGTACGGTGTTGGATGTCCTCCTTTGGCATAAAATACGCTAAGGAGCTGACAGATGGGAGATAGGCTCTTATAATGACTCTTGGTTGTGCTTTAGTCATCCCCAATCTCATGTCAGGTCCAAGGTGGGTCAGCATCCACAGATGTGTCATTCTCTTCTGCTGATCCCAGTGGGAGATCCCACTTAGCTCAAACTCGTTTGGCTTCTTGACCTTGTCTGGTGACCTCTAGATGTGCTCTCTAATTTCTTCAAAGGGAATTTCTACTCTGATGTTCTCCCAGGGCGCGTCGATTCGGACGGTTCCTGGCATCTGTCTAGTGGGGGAAACCTCCCGTTGCACAATCAGCTCTGGGAGCCTTGGGGAGCTCTTGGTCATGATCTTCACCTTCCTGAAGCTCTTCGTCTTCTATAAGCACCAGGTCTACCGAAGCTTGTTGTAAGAATTGATGAATGTCCTGAAGCCTTTGTCTTTGATGCTCATCGAGAGTGGAATGGGTCATCCACTGTCCTTTGAAGATGTACTTGTCGAGGAATTCAAGTGGGTTGACGACATGTCCTGATGGTCCCGATTGGTCTTGAGTAGCTGAGGGAGTAGCTTGAGTTTGAGCCAGGGCCACGAGCATGGCGGCACTTGCTTCTTCTTCCGGAAGCAAAGGGCTTGTGAGGTTCATTGGTGTGGGCGTAGGCGTCCTTAACGAAAAGGTTGGTAGGTCGATTTGGGTTAGAGTGGTGGTGCGCTGCGTGGTATGGGTTGTTTGGGTAGTTTGGGTGGTGGTTTGGGTTTGGCCTGCTCCAGCGCCTGTCTGTGTTGCACCCGAACCTTGTGCTTGGCCTTCGCCATGGCAACTCGTTGATGTCCTAGGCCTTTTCTCCCCCTCATGATGATCCTGATCATTTGGATCGTCATGTCGACGTCGTGTGCGGGAGCTTTGGCTCAGACTGAGTAGGTGGCTCAGGATGATCCGCCAGACGCTTGTAAAGGGATTCCTCATGAGGCGTTCTGGTGGGAAGGTCGATGAGGCGGGCAAGTAGGATATCATGGAGCTGGGTAATGGGAATGGTATAGAGGACTCTGCAAGTGGGTCGGTGGGAGTGGGTTGTGGGGTTGGGTTAGTTGGTGCTGAAGGGTCCTCGGAGACGAGTGTTTTCACAGTGTCACGCCGGGACGTCTCGATGGCGGCATGCACTCTCTCCATTATTTTGTCTTCTAAGGATCTGATGGCTGCAGAGAGCTGTCTCGAATTATTCTTCAGTCACGAACTGGACGGATGCCTCCGTCGAATGGACCAGGTCGACTGATGTCGTCTGTTATCAACCCTTGAGTAGACCGGCTCCTCAGGTTGGCTCACAGTCACTTGAGGTTGTGACTGTTCGAGACTTCCACCCAATCCTTGAGTCGAATCTTGAAGATTCTCCTCTACGAGTGTTTCGGTAGGCTTGGATTGAACCTAAGAACCCGACACCGGTAAGTTGTGTTGCGGCTCAACATTGAGCGATGGAAGGTCCTCAGAACTTGAAGGAATGGTCGGCGCGATGTCTGATGTGGTGGTGACGGTGGTGAAGGGGGACTCTAGTTGTATGCTTAGTCGTTTGGGAGTCCTTCTTATTAGTCTGATCTCCTAATCGGACTCTGTATCGGATGAGGTGGCTGTGTGAGGAGAAGGTTCACGCTCAACGTCCTCACGAGCCTATTCCGTCGCCTGTGGAAGTGAGCTTTGCCCTGCTTCAGCCTCGGGCTGTGCTTCTTGTTGAAGAACCTCCTCAATTGGCTCTTCGAGCACGCCAACTTGGACGGGCACTTCCACTTGGAGTGATTCTACTGGAGCTTCTTGTTCCAACTCTTCTGCCACAACGTCAATCATCGTGGCATCTTCATCAGGTACTTGCACGTCCTGAGTTGGAGGATCTTGCTCTAGCTCTTGAGAATTGTCCAGCGAGAAAGTAGTCGATTTTAAAATGACATCTTCGCTGCGAGTTTTTACGATCGAGAAAATTGTCAATGAGAAGTTAAGTCAAACATCGAGAAATTTTCGATCGATCAAAATTGTCGCTGCGTGCTTTTACGATCGAGAAATTCGATGAAAAATTAATTTTATCGCCGCTAAAATTTTCGATCGAAAACAAAATAAAAATCGAAATTACTGTTTTCCATAGGAAGTTTTGCTCTCGTAAAAAGACTTGTATCTCTTATATCTATTTCACTAAATAATTTTTCGCTCGCAAAAAATCAGGATTAGATTTCTCGATGGTAAGTGATTTTGCGATCTACGAAATCTATCTTAGCGACCAAGTCAAAATTTTGCGATCGAGAATCTTTTACGATGCAAACGGTATCTTAATCAAATAGAAATTCGACTGACATTGTTTGCGATCGAGAAAGTTTTTCGACGGCTTCAAACATTCAAACAATACCCAGTTTTGGATTCATCTTTCGCTCTAAAACGCGGAAAATCAACAATCGATACCATCATAGTGACTGTAAACGCAAAGAATTATCTAAACTCGCGAATCTAAACCTATCTTAAGCATAGATACAGGTCTAGATTGCTCCAAAAGTTAAGAACAGAGAATTCTAACTTAAAACTGGCGAAAAATTGCAGAAATGGAGATATTTAGTAACATCCATCTAACGCAAACACCTAATGAAGGTCGAATCTACCTTTGAAAGATGAAAATGTTCTAGTTTTAAAGATTGTTGAGTGAAGATATGAATTTCGTCTTTCGTCTGAGTTTTTTGCTCGACAATTTTTTTTTTCGACTGTTGAATTTTTGCGATAGAGGGTTACGCGTGTTTTTAGGCATTTTCGACTGCAAAAAAGTTACTTTTCTAGTTGGGCTGATTGGACATTTTCGAGACTTAGCAAAATTTAAGCCCAATGCAGTTTATGATCGAGAAACTTATGATCGAGAATTTCATTTGGTTCCTGTTTAATTTTTGCTCGACAAAGTGGAAGCAAAAATTGCCATTTGGTCCCAAATTAATTTTCGCTCGAGAAACTCTGATCGAAAATTACTTAATTTGCTCACATTTCTCGATAGTAAGTTTTCTATGATTTCAGATTGACCCTATCAAGTAAAGGGCACATAATTGCTCCCCCGATTTATGAAAATAAATGCAATTAACTCCCTGTAATTTAGGTTGGTGACGTATGGCTCCATCTTCAAATTTTGTAAATCTGCGAGACTTAGAGCAGTGATGTCGAAAAAGTTAGAGTTAATTTGGAAACAATTGTACTAGTTTGACTTCCCCTGTCTTTGGAAATCAATTCCGTAAGCTCCAAGTCGCGACGATTCATAAAGCCCTAAGGCATAAATTTTGTAAATGCTCCCCCTCATATGGTGCACCTCTATTGATTTATCAATCAATTATATAAATCAATCTAAGTAACAATTATTAAGATCATGCGACTTATCACGATTAGACTAGATACATGGTTCCCTAAATATGTAATCTATATTTTTGCACGAGGGTATGAGCATGAACAGCATATCGCTTTTGATCAATTCCGTATAGATACAAATTAATATTGCATATCAAAATGTGCGCTTTGAAAATATTTTTATATGTATTATTTTTTGTTTTATTATATGTGTATATGTTAATTTTATTAATATTATGGGGTCAGATTATTTTGCTTCGATCATCACGCCTAAAAATTTCACAAGACACTTGAAAGATTTTATGCCGTCAAGTCTCGTCAACAAACTAAAGTCTTAGGTTCAAAGTAGGGTCCATTTCGACAACTCACTAGGTTCGCTCTAGCACTCATTTTTTTTTTACTAGGGATTTTTATATTTATATAACTCAAGTCAACACAAGTCATATTAAGTCAATTTACCTGTGATCGAGGCGCTTTTAATCATTTCACCGAGCGAGAGATCGTCGTTTTGGAATTAAAGGAACTTTGAACCGGCTTCTTCAAATTGTGCATTCGATCTATGTTGAGCTATACAGACCTGCCCATATCGTTGTCGGGTCATGCCCTGTTGACAGCGGCACACATGCTGAATAAATGTCCTACAAAGTCTATTACGTAATCCGTATCAGATAAGGACAGGACGAAGACCGAGCTTGAATCACATTGGATTTTTGGGCTGCCCCGCATTCGTTAAAAAGCTCAAGACAGATAAACTGGAATCGAAGGCCGTGAAAGGACATTTTTTCGGGTATCCTGAGGATTACATGGGATACCATTTTTACTTTCACGACGATCAGAAAATCATTGTAGCCCTTCAGGCCCACTTTCTCGAAGAACAGTTCGCTCGAAAAGGTGGAGCGGGTCGCAAAGTAACTCTTAGAGAGTCGTCAGAAGCGCTTTCACAGACTCCAATATCAGATGGCACCGTAGAGCAGTCCGAGATTCAACGTGAGTTGCGCAGGTCGGGTAGAGTATCTCGCCAGCCTGAGAGATACGGGATGGTCCACATCAAGCACGAGGTTGCTGCGATGGAAGGGAACGTCGGAGACGATCCCACTACCTATGAGCAGGCAATCAGGGATAAAGATTCGGTGAAATGGCATATTGCTATGCAAGCCGAAATGGATTCTGTGCACGAAAACCAAGTCCGGACTCTAGTAGACCTCCCTGATGGTTTTAGACCCATTGGGTGTAAATGGATCTACAAGAGAAAGATTGGATCTGAAGGATTGGTTGACACATACAAAGCTAAGCTTGTGGCGAAAGGGTACAGTCAAAAAGAGGGCATTGACTATGAGGAGACCTTTTCGCCTGTCGCTATGATGAAGTCCGTTCGAACATTGCTTCCGATAGCTGCGCACTATGACCATAAGATCTGGCAGATGGATGTGAAAACTACGTTCCTAAGTGGATACCTCATGGAGAAATATATATGGAGCAGCCCAAGGGTTTTACATCGCAGGGAGGTGCTCATAAGGTGTGCAAATTGAACAAGTCCATTCGTGGACTCAAACAAGCCTCCAGAAGTTGGAATCTTCGGTTCGATGAAGTGGTCAAGGGCCACGGATTCTTGAAGAACGAAGACGAACCTTGCGTTTACAAGAAAAGCAGTGGGAGCAAAATATATTTCCTCATATTGTACGTGGACGACATCCTTTTGATAGGAAATGATATTAGAATGCTCTCCATGGTGAAAGCGTGGCTTTCGATCGTATTCTCCATGAAAGACTTGGGAGAATCTACCTACATCTTGGTATTCGGATTACCGGGGTGGGCTAAAAGTATTGGGGGAGGGGTGGGCTAAAAGTAAATTACCGGGGGGTCAAAAGGTAAATTACCGAGTGTCAAACTGTAACTAAAAACATCACAAAGAATCGTATGTTAGGACTCTCCCAGGCCCTTTACATAGAGAAGGTCCTGAAGCGAGATAATATGGACAACTCTAAGAAAGTGTTCCTGCGTATGGGACATGGGATTCACCTTTCCAAGGCTATGAGACCTCAAAGTGAGTTGGTGCGGAAAGAGATGAATGGAATCCACTTTGCATCCACAGTGGGTAGCTTGATGTACGCGATGCTCTGCACGCGACCTGACTTGGCGTATGCTGTAGCGTAGTCAGTCGGTTTCAGGCTGATCCTGGTAAGGAGCATTGGACAGCAGTCAAGACTATCCTCAAGTACCTCAGACGGACTAAGGATATAATGCTGGTCTATGGTAATGGAGAATTGGAAGTGGAAGGGTATATGAATTTGGATTTCCAGTCTGACGTGAACGACCGAAAATCCACTTCAGGATTCGTCTTTATGCTCAACGGTGGAGCACTGTGTTGGAAAAGTTCCGAACAGAGCACTACTGCATATTCCACCTGCGAAGAAGAGTATATAGCAGCCTTAGAGGCAGCTAAGGAAGCTGTTTGGATGAGAAAGTTCTTGGAAGAACTTGGTGTCATTTCTGTAGCAGATAGACCATTGTCATTGTGGTGTGAGAATATTGGCGCTATTGCTCAGGCGAAAGAACCAAGATCTCACAGCAGGTCCAAACATATAGAAAGAAAGTACCACGTGTTACGTGGATTCGTTGAGAATGGCTACATAACCGTGCAGAAGATTGCGACAGCGAAAAACGTGGCCGACCCATTCACCAAGCCTCTATCACAGGTAGTGCTGGCTAGACATCTCGAAAAGATGGCTATTAGATACTGCAGCGCATGGCATTGAGTGCAAGTGGGAGATTGTTAGGAATATGCCCTCGAACACTATACGAGGATTAGATTGTATAGTGTATTAGATTATTTATCATTCGACCTTTTGTGTAATAAGATATTTTCGTGTGTTTAATGAAAGGCGTTGTTCGTTTACTGTATATAAGAGTTCTTTACTTAGCATCCGATAAAGCAATAAATGAGCAAATCCAAATGTGCAAGTTGAGAATCTGTTCTCGATGGGTATGAGAGAGGAAGGCACCAGTGGACTCTTAACCTCGAACATTTAAAGTCCGTAAGCCTGAGGTTCCAGTTGGGTGCTGGATAACCGATCACTGCTTATTTTTCGATGACCTATCGTGTGCCATATCCCACTTGGAAGCGGAGGTCATGACTTGTGATACGAATCGAATCAAGGGATTGACTCGTTTCATGGACACTGACGGGTCGTACGGTTGAACATGGCTTATTACTCAAGGAGTGTCAATGACCGACGACAACACTATAGTAGTCTACGTGAACCTTAGACCGAAAAGGGCTTTGACGGAGTTGACTTTGAAGTCTCGACTGTCACTGGTTTCCCTCGACCCAATTTGCTGTTGCATGGGTCAACGGGCCACATGCGGTCTTGATGACGATTTGTGATTGCGGGGCTTAGACCGCCGAGTACGGATTCACAATCCCGCGGTCTTGATGACGATTTCCTAATTTGCCTCGTCTTTGTTTTATCATAGAATCGAGTTTAGTGAGTTTGACATAGACCGTGGCTCTCACTCGATTGGGACATAGCTGAGGAGTTTATACATCTTATCTTATATATAAATAGAAATGTAGTCTTCGTATGAAGGTGACACGTGTCCACTAAAGTTTTTAATAAAAATATTCTTTTAATATAACAAATAACTCACGTTCCTAAATCGCATCAGTTACCACTAAAAAAACCAACCATCGTGAGAAAATGAGGAAGAGATCACTACGAAGAATCTCAAAATCGCTTACGATCGCCTTCATCACATCGCCGCCGTATCAAGAACCGCCAAATAAGGCTTCGTCTAATTCTCCGGACGTATCATTCATCTTCAATCTCGACGGCATCTCGCGACACCAAACGCAAGGAAGAAAGAGAATCGCGAGTTGGTATCGTGAATAATACTCCATCTCCGCTTACTTTGATTCGTTGAAGCATACGATCGGCATATCGCAATCGAAAATCTGTATGATGTTGAGTTTTCATAAAGTCCAGGTACTCGGATTTCCACTTGGTTACTTTAAGGCTTCTTCTCTATCGTTATATTGGTCTACTTGGTGGTATTGATATTATCGAAGTAATTTTGCTGGACACGAGAGGCGCAGTATTACTGCTTTTTATGTCTAGAATACATTACACAAATCTAAAAAATATTAAAACATTTTCATCCATTAACCACTTTTGGTTCTCCACATCTTTATAAATTATTGTGTCAATCGGATTTGGTCACGGTGCGATCTGATTGGATGATCAGGTTTGCGATCTTACTCTATTTGTTGTTTGTCTTAAATATTATGGTTCCTGAGGATTTTCATTATGGTTTGGCCTTTGGGGCAAGTATGTGGTGTGAGTGGTGGTGTTGGGCGGCGACGGTGATAGTGAATGGCTGTGATGGGCGGCAGACCGACCGAGTAGGCGCGGGTTGCTTGGCTTCGGAGGGTGTTTAGGGAGAAATATGAGAGGACGCTGGGAGACCTGCAGGACGGCTGCGAGAAGCTGTGAACGGGTTCAAGGGAGGCGAGCGGCGGCGATGTCAGATATGATAGCGCAAGGTTGGTTGTTTGGGATGGTGCAAGGGATGGCTTCTAGATTCCGGTTTCTTTCTTTTTTTAGAATAAAAACAATCACTATCTGAGGCAACTGTCCCGTGGAAAAATGGCGTCGGATTACCGGTCGCAAAGTTTCGTCGCAATTGTTTTTCATTTTTGCGTTGAAGGTGTTAGCGACGGAAGCTTCCGCCGTCGTCGTTAATTGACTATTTTCCAGTGACGAGTAAATGGATGCATTGATGTCGTGGACTTAATCGCATAGCAATTTCTGAGCTTTGTCAATATTTATGTGAGTTTCTCCTTTTTTCTTGATTAGGTTGTATTTTCTGTCTGATGTCTATATGTTGTCGGGATTGTTTGAGATTTATTTTGGTATTCGCCTAATCGCACGCGAGACGGATTTGTTTTCAGAAAGATGAGTTTAATTAGCTCCTTGTGATGGTAGCGAATGCACGTTATCTGGAAGGTATCGCGTAGATGTAATACAGATGAATTTCATGTTTTCTCAGTAAATTAGTAAGGGTACTGTTTGATCAATTTCTGCTTGGCAACTGTCTTTGGCATTTTTTGAGCTTTCATTCTCATATAAACTCTAATTCTGCTTCCACGTACCAGATCGTTGTATTGTACTGACAAATTGTTCTATTCCTAGGCTTGGAGGCTTCTATTATGAAATAGATGTATCCCATACAGTTTTTGGCGGGGAATCTGGGTATATCATTTTCGAACTTCAATGGTAATATTTTACATGTCATGAACGCGGGTCTATCAATTGGGTATTATTGTTATGTTTGAGTAAAGGTCGATATATTCTAGGCCTCATTTGTGTCCAGGTTGGCATGCAACATTTGAGTTGCTTTCTCTGATGTAAATTCTCGAAAGTATCCCTGATTAATCTGTTTATTATCCTTTGTGTAGCTGGAAAGGTTTGTATAATGTTTTGGTTGGAACATTAACAATTGCAATTCAGATTTTCTTTATAACCTTTCAGATTACTGTTGAACTGCTGTAAAGAAAAAACGTGGATTGTAGTTCGAACTTCTTGGTCATATAGGTATTTCTTCCCTCATGATTTTTCCTTTGAATCTGCTCAGAAATGTCTTTTTCAAGCAACAAATCCATATGTTGCTCATCTTTATAGGCTTACAATATTGTATCGCCTGGCTTCCTGTGTCCGTAGACTTAAAGTTTCTTATATATTTTCAATTTCTAAATTCTTAATAGCTGTGGATTATGTTTCCCCATTACTTACCAGGTAACTAACAGTTGAGGCTGTAATAGAAGCCATGGATGGTAAATTGAAACTCGAGATACGAGTTTCGTGTGAGAGATGAATTCCATTTTCGCGAGGTTTCTTTGAGGGACACGTGTGTTGTGATGATGAGGTTCTTGGTGTGATTCCCCGTGGACCGTGGTGATGTTTACGAAGTTATCCGTGTTTAATCGCTGTTGCTAAGCCTAATCAAGTATCATCATCTCATTGGGTTGCCCAATATTTGAGTTTTTTTTTAAAAATTTCAAACTTTATGTTGTGTATTTGGATGCTGCAATATGTTTGAGTTAAGATAAATATTGACTTACTATACTCTGCGTTTGTGTGTTTGTGCAGCTTAGCCATGACCTCGGAATATATAGGTTCTTCATATGATGAGAAAGCATCTTAGAACTGTGTATTAGGAATAAGGAAGGGGGGTGTTTCCTTCTTTTTCTGCTAATAACTCGGAAAGCATTTTACGAGTCCAAGATTGTAATATATACCAGGAAGAATTAGGATGGTAAAATTCAATTTATTTAAAGTATATCTTATATTTTAGTTTGTTCCACAAATTTCACGACTCAAACATAAAATAAGCCATATTGATCAAGAAAGAAATCTAAGCCATATTAAGTATTGTCTTCCTTATACCATAAAATAAGCCATATTAATTGCAAATGTCCCCCTCCTTTGACTTCATTGATCTTATCCACTACTGTATCTTCCTTTTATACCATTCATAAGAGTGAAGATACTTTCAAATTATTTTTACTCTCATGGCATATCACTTTTCCTGAACAAATTCTTTCCTTACAGATAATTAAGTTATATTATTAACTTATATTAGTTATCTATATTTAAAACCGGTGCGGTGCACGAGCAAAAATTAGCAAATAACAATATGTATGACACGATTTTATATAGATATTAAGTGATTAGAATTGATCTATAATTAATGATAATTTTAATATGTTAATTAAGCAATTTTTCAAAAAAAAAATTGATTTTCAAATAATAAATAAATCGAAAGCTCTTATATACCTTCATAGAGTCTTCACTATGTACAAAAAGAAACATAATAAATAACTTAATAAGTTATTAATATTTTAATAAAATAGTTTAAATAATAATTTTTACATACATTATTTAAATAGTTTGATAAAAATATATTTTATAACCCGTGCATTGCACGGGCAAAAAACTAGTAATACTATAATATATAGTGAGGTTCTAGAATGAAGACTGGGTCGGAATTCGCACTCGAATCAGGTTACAGTCTGATACTGCGGGATTGGCTAGGTAACTACCGGACTCTTGGATCCCTCCCTTGTCGGTTGAGTCGAACCTAGAGAGTCGGGATTAAAAAGGATCACCAACGTGTACTGATAAGGAGATAAGTGTTTTGGGCCTTAACAGGCCTTGGGCCGTTGTGCCGCGCCTTAGTGGGCCTAGGGCCGATCAATGGACCGAAGTCGTCGTGTGAAACTAACTTTAAGATGGACTTGGCCAAGTGCTTAAAAGGCTTGAGGGTAAAATTGGAATTTAACCCTAAACTGATTTTCGAATTATACCTTGGGAAGTGTAATTTCAAAACTAAATATAAATATGAAAATAATATATTTGGAATAGTTTTTATTTTAAGTTGAAATTTTGAAATTAATCTGGGATTATGTTTCGAATTTTATATCGTATTTAAAGATACTTAGTTTGACTTGGTATTTAAGTTGGTTTTTTCGAATAGCAAGTTTCCTTAAGTTAAAGTTAGGAATTCAAAAGAGAGTAAAATATGGCAAAAGAATCTCTCCATTTAAGGAGTAAAATTCGAAAATCATATCTTTGTGATATTCTTGGGATTTTTTATTCTAGCTTAGTATAAATACGGCTGCCCTATTTCATGTTTTGGGTGAGAAATTTCGTGCTACATATGAGAGAATTTTTCTCCATCACAAGGCACCAAAAACACACCAAACGCACACACTTTCTCCCACGGGACGGCTCGGTTCTCTCTAGCCATCTTTAGAGCTGATTGCGTGGTACACGGCATCGCGATTTAGTGTCATCCACCACCATCGACGAAGTCTTGAAAAAGGATGAGAAGCTGCCACTCGCTTCAACTGGTAATTTTCTACGGGTTTGACCGGCCTATTACGTGTCTATGTAGTACTATTCTGATCCGAGCTACGAGGGCAATCGGGGAATCCGGAAAATTTGGTCCGCGCCATACCCGGGGATGTGGCACTCTGGGAGACACCAGGTAACCCAACAATGGTATCAGAGCGGGCACTCGTGATCGGAACCGTAACATGTTTGAATTCAAAAAAGCACGTGGGAGACGATCGAAACGCCGATGCGATTCGATCGTTGTTGGGCTGCCTGGTGCGTCGTTTGCCAACTCGGCCACCAACTTGTGCGGTACGGATCAACGAGGAACCACGGATCGGATCGTGACCCGTATGGTGGAGGGACTCGGGCAGCCGCACGTTGTGCATAGGATGCAAGCACTGTGACAGCGTTGCTACTGCGGGGTCGGGCTGCTTCGAGCAGGGCCGATCCACCTCGAACCATGGGCCTCACACCGACAATTGTGGCTACGGCACCGACCCAGGGGAGCGCAGCCGCAAGGAGCTGAGCCGCGCGCATTCTGCCGCAACTACACCGGCTCGACCGGAAAGCTACGGCGGTAATTTTCCCCAGCGATGCGGCGACACAGGCGCGGAAAGTAGAGACGCCATAGTCAGCAGCCGCAGTGCTGAACATGTACGTGTGGCACGTGGTACACGGCGTGTCGTCACTGGCGGCGTGGTTGTTCCGGCTCCGAACGGGGCTCCCCGCCGGCGGCCTTCTCAGTCGTGGATCTCCGGCATGTTTTGACGGCTGAGCGATTTGAGTTGCCGTAGCTGCGTTAGGACTTCTCTTTCAAAGCCTTAACGGGCATTTTTAATGGGCTTGGCCAGTTTGAGGCCCAATTTTTGTTTTTTTTAAATCATGAAATTGTCAACGTACTCGTTATGAATGTGATTTAAGGTGCACTTGCGGGTGTGGAATTTGTTTTACAGGTCATTTGTTAAGGGTTACGTCCCCTCGGGTTTTATTTGTTTTATACGGGTTGTTTGGGACTTATGATCCCCCTATATTATAATTTATCGTTTTATTAGATTAGCATAAATACGAATATGAGGGCCCATTTGATGGATGGCAAACCCCCCCCCCCCTCGGCTGTGACAAGGTGGTGGACGTTTGGTGACTTTGAGGCCGTTCGAGTGATGAAGGACGTTTGACGACTTCAAGACCTGTGCGGCGACACGAGGTCTTTTGAAGACGCATATAATAGGGATAGACTTGCAATAACCTGCTTGTGTTGTCTTGTAGTTATTTTCCTAGGGTTAATTTACTTTCTACGTGCGTGTTGGTTTTTGAAACGATATGCATGTTCTATGTGCTCTAATCTGAGATAATTTTTTCTCCCGTTTGATAATACTAAGCGGGTAATGGAATTGGATTCCTTCTTTCTATCATGCTTGAGATGTCTAGCATTGCGGTGTTTAGTGATTTGGTTCGAGTAAGCTGGCGTCATATATCCTGCCCCAGTGTTAGCGTCTCGGGTGCGTCTTGGACGCTGCTCATCATACCAGTCCGTTCCCCACCAAGCGTATGGCAACAAGGGGTGGTACAATCTGTGCAATTTGAGCATAAGTTGATAGGTCACACTTAGGCAATTATACTCAATAAGCAGGGTTAGCCGTGAGGGTCAACGACAGAGACAATGATAGTTGAAACTCATATTGGATAAGTTCACATTAGGCGTGACTTCGATAAGATTAGATAAGGCAAATATTGCATTAAAGGCTGAGGCAAGTCTAGTCGAGTCGGGGACATCAACTCCGTTATGAAACTATTGCCCAAAGATAGCAGTCTCAGGTAAAGAACTTTACGTTTTAGAAACTAATTGTTATATGATGGTAAATTCCGCTTCGTGGATCTTAGACTCGAGAGCTAGTGCTCACATATGTGTTTCGAACCAGGGTCTGAAACGTAATAGGAAGCTGGCGGACCGAGAGATCATGATCACCAAAAGAAGCGGACATAATGTACGACCCACATTGGATCAAGAACTCTCATTTTATCCACTAGACATAGTTTACTGTTAGGTCCTATTTTATCAACTCCTATGATCCTAGACTTGAATCCTTAGTTAATCGATTAGAATCATACGAAATCTAAGCTCGATCGAAAAACTCGTTTGAAACCTCGAGGGAGAATTTGCTTAGTGAGATGAAGATTCTGCCGTTTTTCTCTCTAGAAATTGAATGGCAAGCCTTTCGGATCAATCTCTAAAATCTTCTGTTAAGCACCATGTGTACAAATGTATTTATACTAAACAAACTTGATATAAATAACAAACAAGTCCTAAACTAAGGAAAAATACAATAAGAGCCCCTAATTATAAGGACAGCTAATAAAATCAAAGCACAACTAAGAACTAATATTCTACATTCTCCCCCTTTCTGCTTGATTGCTCCTTCGCGCCATATGTCCTCGTCGGGCATAGTACGAGCCGCGCAAGCCCAGTGCATACTCGAAGTTCCAAAGCATATTCCTCAGCTCCAGTCGCTCCTCGATGTCATCAAGTAGTTCCATCAGAAGCGGTTGTTCTCTCACGAACATATGAAGCTTCAGCATCGTCTCTCTATTGATCTCTTCCAACCTTTTCTCTATGTTCTGCCTGATGCTTGAGCGTCCCATCACAAAACTTATGTACTTCAGTCTTCAACATCAACCTAGTCTTCTCAGCAATCGGATTGTGGTAGGTGATGCCTAAGACTGAGCTGATGTGCACGTGATTGTTGGGAAGCCCTTCGATCTCAGGTCCTTTGTTGAGCGGAGCGGTCATGTTCACCTTCTTCATGTTGCTCTCCAGAGCCATCTGAAGGTCGTGAGCGGCAAAGTACTTGACTTGGCGCACCATGAACCGGTAGAGCCCCTCGAGTCCTTCTTTCTTGATGAAGCCTTGAGGACCCTTGTACTTCTCTACATATAGTTGGTAGAGACGGTACACCTCCTTGACAGGGTGGTACGGCAGGTCGCTCTTGCTTAGTTCTTCTCGAGTTCCGACTACTCGCTCGATGACGTAGTAGGGTGTTGTAAGACCTTCTTTAGCACAGAAGACACTTAGAAGCTGGCATATTGGGGATAGACTCTTATAATGACTCTTAGATTGTCCTTTGGTCATCCCCAGCCTCACATCTGGTCCAATGTGGGTTAGCATCCAGAGATAACTCATTCTCTTTTGCTGTTCCTAGTCAGAAATCCCTTTGAGCTCGAACTCGTTCACCTTCTTAACTTTGTTCGGTGACCTCCATATGTGTTCTTGAATTTTTTCAATGAAGGAATTTCAATTCTGATATGTTCTCGAACGGTCCCTTGCTTTTGTCTTGTAGGGGAAACCGCTCGTTGCGCAATAAACACTAGAAGCCCTTGGGGAATCTATTCATGGTCTTCACCTTCCTGAAGTTTTTCGTCTTCTATCAGGACTAGGTCCATTGAAGCTGCTTGGAGGAAATGTCGAACGTCCTTGAGTCGTTGCTCTTAATATCATCGGGCATGGTATGGGTCATCCACTATCCTTCGAATATGTATCTATCGAGGAACTCGTGTGGGTTAACACCATGTCCAGATGGTCCTGATTGATCTGGAGCTGTCGAGGGAGTTGGTTGAGTCTGCGCCAGGGCCACGAGCATTGTGGCACTTGCTTCTTCTTCCAAAAGCAAGGGGCTTGTGAAGGTCTGTGGTCGTGTGGACGGAGGCGTTCTTATGTTGAAGGTTGATGGGTCTATTTGGATTAGAGTATGGGTGGTGCGGTGCATGGTGGTGATTGTTTGGGTAGTAGGTTGTGAGGTTTCAACGGCTCCAGTCCTTGTCTGCACCGAGCCTGATCCTTGGCTTGGTTCTTGACCACTAGAAGAAGTCCTTGGCCTATTCTCCCCATCATGAGGATCCTGATCGTTAGGGTCGTCATGTCGTCTTCTGGAGTGGGAGCTTTGGCCTCGACATGTGGGTCAGGATGGTCCACCAGTTGCCTACAGAGTGATTCTTCCTAAGGCGACCGGATGGTAAGGCCTATGAGGCAGGCGAGGAGTATGTCGTGGAGCTCGGGATTGGGATTGTGTATTGGTTGATTAGGATCAATGAGTTGATGAGAGGGTCGGTGGTTTTGGATTGTGGGGGTGTGAGGTTGGCTTGTGACGAAGTAGCCTCTGAGACGGGCGCTTTCCCTGTATCACGGCGGGACGTCTCAATGGCGGTGAGTACTCTCTCCATTATCTTTTCTTCGAGGGATCGAACGGCTTCGGAGAGAGCGGCTTGGAAACGTGCTTCTGTCACAAGGGGTTCTGATGCCTCTGTCGTAGATGGACCAGGTCGACAGATGTCGCCATTGAATCTATGAGACTCGCATCTATGGATGTGGTGACATGCTCAGATTGAACCTGTGCATCAGACATTACTATGTCGAGCTACGACTCACGATTGAGCGAAGAAGGGTCCGCATCCCTTGGAGTGATAGCTTGCGTCGTGTCTGACGTAGTGGTGACAGTTTTGAAGCTGGACTCGAAGGGGATGCTCAGTCGCCTTGGAGTCCGTCTTATCAATCTTATCTGGAAAAATCGCCTTTTTGAGTTCTTTGAATCCATGACCTTACCACGGGTTCGAGGACTCATTAAGGATGCCATGCAATCGGCCTCCACGGACAAAGGAAAGGCACCCATGGTAGACCAACCGTCACAACCTCGCCTCATCTCACTACCACCACGACGAGTACCGCCTGAACCTAGTCCATACAGCATGCCTCTACTTGAGCTCTTCGATGTAGGTATCTCTCGCATTATTACCCTCGACAAACAGCGGACTCCGGAAGAAGAAGATTTCTACAAAAAGCTGACTAAAGGCGGAATCATACCTGACCCAACCACATGTCGTCAAGAAGGCTCAAGTCAGAAGCGTCGTCATGACGATACTGATGATCAGGATCGTCCTGAGGGGGAGAAGAGACCAAGAATCACTCTCGGCGGACGAGGACGCGGTGTTCAAACTCGTGGAGGAGGTTCTTCCTGACAATCCAACCCACCACCAAGGTCCTCTAGGGGCAGACAAACTACGCCAGGGCCGAACCAGACAATTTCCCTTGGCGAAGCAGAGTCTGGCTCTCTGAGGATCTCCACCCAATCAGTCCAAACAACCACAAACCCTCGTCCAAATGATCCTCAAGGCTACATCGACAGATACATCTTAGAAGAGGAATGGATGACGAGAACAGAGACAGAAGAAGAGTCCCGCCTTAGCATTGAAAATGTTTGCGAAATTTTAAAGGCGGCGGCAGCAGACCTCTGTTTCATTGAGCGAGAGGAAGAGGAGCAAGGAGAAAATCCTGTGGCAGATCTTCTAGAGCTTCCAGAACTCTTTCGACATCAAGTGCCCGAGGAACCGACACCGGGCTACGAGTTCATAGAAACCCGTTGGAGGAACGCGAAGATCAAGGCACTTTTCTTGAAGATCTCTATCCAAAGATCTGGCGGACGGAGGAAGAAATAAAGGGAGTCAACGAGCTGAATCTTCGAGGCCTAATGCACTTAAAAGGGACGGCTAGGGGACTTAGTCATCAGATTATGCTCTGGGAAGGCTTAGCCCAGCGAGGTATGGATAGGGATCAGTACAGAAAATACCTCAGAGTCCAAACAGCCATCTGTGATGTCAAGGATGTCGAATGGGCGGTAGGAAGATATGTGGGCCCTGTCTTTGTGATTGATCGATATGACAGGAAAGTTGAAAGATATACAGAAGCAGATCTTCCCTACTTCCCACTAGGCGAACTCAACACACTTTACAATATTTATCGCAACAAGTTCACCCTTGACACTCACATAAAAAGAGATGGTTACAGAGCTATCAAAGAATGCATGCTGAGACAGATCAAGTACTTTGCATCGCATGACTTCCAAATGGCCTTGGAAAACAATATGAGCAAAGTCAACCTAACTTGTCCGCTTAACAGATATAAGGATCTCGACAAGTATGGAGAGGGATACATCTTTCTTCAACCATCTCCTGGGTCACTTACCTTCAAGCTCAGAAACATGAATTACAAGTGTTCCTTCTATCAGATGCCTCAAAATTTTCAGATGGAACATTGAAGATTATCCTTAACCAACTTGTGACAAAGAAGAAGACAGTTTCTGAAGACGACAAATTAGAAGGCACTGAACTAGCAGAAAAGGAAGTTCTACGGAAACTCGTCGAAAAGATCAGATATCGAATTGTTCTTCGGAATGACATCAGACAGTTCGAGCACGCCCTAGGATTCAGGAAGACCTACTTGGCCCACAGGGAACCTCCACCTCCTCCTCTCTCAAAGAAAAAGAAGAAGTGAAGACTTAGAGAATAGGCTCATCTGTACTTTGGACACTTAGGGGGAGAATGTTAGGAATATTTAAAAGTGTCCAAAATATTTATTCTAAGTCTTGATATATCTTTTCTGTGTACTTTATATGTTTTATTTTTGTAGTGGGTTTGTGTTTGTAATGGGCTTGTTAGGGCCCAATAAGCTTAAACACCTCTCAAGGTATTTAAGCTTAAACCCTAACACTCATTAATCTAAGTTTCCATTTTAAAATCTCACGTATTCAACACTAAACCTCTAAAAGCACACTATTCACATTCTACGAAGGTTTAATCTGTTGAAGTGTTCTTGGATAATCTGGAATTACATCTTACTACGCCCGACGAAAACAAACAGCGCGGAAGAGCAACCAAGCACAAATGGGGAGATTGTAGAATACAATTTGTAATTTTGCTTTGATTTATTAGTCGTCTTCGTAGATTGGGGCGTTATATGTATTTTCCTTAAATAGACTTGTAAACATTGTGCTTAATAGAAAAATTTAGTCAATTGACCGAAGGGCTGCCAAATCCAATCCTAGAGAGAGAACTCAAGAACCATTCTCTCACTACTCGAATTCTCTCTCAAGTTCTTCAAACGAAGGTTTTTCGATCGAAGTTAATTGCATACAATTCTAATCGAATTCTGATCGACACGTGGTGTGTGAATGGAAAGTGCGACAAGTAATAATTAAAACGAATACCTAATTACTATCACCGACGTGCGATAGGCAGTGGACCTATCGTTTGTAGTGCAGTAAAGTGAGTAACGAGTATCGAACACAAGGAATAAATCAATTACTAGTAGTGACCTATCGACTCGATATTTAGCCTAAACAAATACGCAATTTGTTTGACGACTTATCCTAACAGATCGTTCCTAAATCAACTAGAGATTCAAATAGCACGCTTAAAACTGATACGAAGCTTCAGATAATAAAGAAGTGCTCGGGATTCGAATCCCGCTAGGTGTTATCGACTAAGACAATAAAATCGTTCCTACGTGATCTTGACTAAATCGCAGTAATTTCCTACCCGCTCGCGAATTTGCTGTCGCCCTAAACGCTCGCGGGGATCTAAAATTCAATAATTACTAACGGCGAGGATCGAGTATTTGCTTTCGCCCTATACTCGAATCCTATCTTCTATGAACGGCCTAAACGTTGTTTAGCTGTCGCCCTAAACGTTTTTCCACACGATCACTTTAACACATAGACATATTAAAGCGACGAAACATATTCATAGAACGATAAATAGTCAAAACACAAAATCACGAA
>JAPQWV010004658.1:0-27739 GCA_027422505.1 Craterostigma plantagineum
ACAATATATTGATATTTTTCTTGTGTTAATTACTATGAATTATTAACACAAGCCTAAAAAAGGCTCTTAATACTTCCTTTTTTGATACGTTACATAATAAAATGTTTTTTTATTAGCATTTCAATTGGGTTGTATATTTGGGAACGTTAAAAATACGAGTGATGGGATAATTCGATTGCAACCGTCACATCAACCAAGAACCGTTGATGGAAAAACAAAGAAAAACACCCCAAAAGCTGCGACTATAAATAACCCAGTTGACGATTGTTTACCATTTACAAATCAACTGCAATCATGAGTCAACAAACACGTCCGCCGTCGCCGCCTTCTCCTCGCCGCCCTTCCACTGCTATCTCAGCACCGCCGCACAGCCTCCCATTGACCAACCACCACCACACCCAGCGCTAGCTCTTCCACCAGAAGAGTTCCCATATGATCCGCCGCTGATGCCGCCTCCAGCGGTTCTTGCACCAGAACAGAATCCTCCGCCGACGCTACCATATCTTTTTCTACCACCAGAGCAGAATCCTCCGCCGACGCTACGGTATCTTTCTTTATCACCATGGCCACAACCAAGGTTGTAAAATTCACGGCGCTAGGCGGGCGCCCGGATGGGGCCTAAGCGGTTTCTAGGCAGTAATTATACGGTACACATGTTATTATTATTATTTTGACTACATGAATAACCTCTTGATTAAATAAAATAGACTTGGTAAATCACAAGGATTACGTTAAACCTAGTGTGGACTACATTCTAAGCGCTAATTGCTGCGTGTCCATTGAAGATGACTTAGATTTTTTAGATCATTTCCGGTATCGCAATTTGAGTACATTCGGATTTTGCACTTCACGTTTCCCTGAACGTACAATACTGCTGCGGCCTTGAACTTTTGCATGCCCACACTTGCATGGAATTTTCATTGATGTACATTTTTTTGAAATGCATATCCTGCTTTGTCATGCGCACTTCCCCTTTTCGGTCTGAAGGGTCTGAAGTACAGTTTTAGTTCTTGAGCGATTCTTTGGAAGTCAATCTTGTTCATGTTAGTTCTTATTTGTCTTAGGGTTTTCTGATGCAAAACTATGTACGACCATTTTGCTTCTATGGTATAATGAATAAAATGACATTCGATTAGCGTTCTGATCTTGTTAAGCGCTCTTTCTTTCTTTCTGTAACTAATGCCGGGTAACCACACACCGTGATTGACATCAAAACTGAGAATAATAGATCAAATGAGCGATCGTGTAAGCCGCGGATTCCGTCTATAAATAAACCCAACCAAATCACTTCGATCACTTGCCATTTATTCAGCGCCACCAACGCCGGGGATTCCTCCCACTCATCCACCGCTGACGGTGCAGCTTCCCACACATCCATTTATTGAGCGAGCGTTACTTTGGAGTTTGGAGTCATGTTAGTTCTTGTTTGGTTTTAGGGTTTTCTGAGCGAAAACTATATATTGACGACCAATGTGCTTCTATGGTATAATGAATAAAATGACTTCGATTAGCGTTCTTTTGTAAGTACTTTCTTTTCTTTTTGTAGCTGATGCCAACCACATACCGTGATGAGATCAAAACTGAAAATAATTCGCCAGATTAACAATGTTTTAAAACGCATAATGCGTAGCGCGTCACGTTTTGTTTTCAATATTGCGTAGCGTAAACAGCGTATCGTGTTACGTGAGTTTTTGGACAAACCACTTATAATGCCAAAACATATATAATGATAGTTTTTCTTCGGATGATAAGAAATAATATCTGGTTATAGTCACTACAAAAAACAGCGCTTTGAGCTACTGCATTTAGCGACTACAAGAATCGTAGTCGCTATTTTAAAAATATACCGTGGCTACGTTTCGTAGTCGGTAATGCGACTACGATATTGGTGACAAAGTATGTCTAATGCCATCGCTAATATCCGCTTGTGACCAGCATATTAGACGCTAGAAGATCAATCGTAGTTGCTAATTCTTTTCGTGACTAACAGTACAGACTACCATTGTAGTCGCAAAATGTTAACCCAAAAATACCCAAGATCGCGATATACAGATTGATAGACTAAAAAATCACCACCTATCAGCTCTCAGATTTTCTCCCACCCGCCGGTCGCGCCGTTCCACAGCCCCGCCAGCCCCCGCCGCCGCACCGCAGCCAGCCGCGACGCCCTTCCCCACCCGTTGTCACCCCGTTTTCGCCGCCACTGCGTCGCGCCGCCGCACCGCCCTCGCCCCACCCGCTGTGCGCCGCGACACCGCACCGCCCTAGCCAGCGCTCGGCGTCCTGCCGCCTCTAGCCAGCGCTCGTCGCCGCACGCCCTCGCCCCACCCGTTGTTCGGCACGCCGCCGCACCCCTGCCGCGCCTGTGACGTCGCTGGCCCCTCCCCGCCGAGGCGTTCAATTAGGTATTTTATTTTATCTTGTCATTTTTAATTTGGGTTTGGCTTGAATTGATTGAGTTTATCCGCCTCTATGTTATGTTAGGTCTTATCAATCGTTGCAGGTTCATTGCTAGATATTTTGTCGATTTACCTCATTATTCGATGTTATTAATTGTGTGTGTCGCGATAAATAGGAGTCTTGGCTTGAATTGATTAGGAGTGTTCGCGATTAATTGCTAGATATTTTGTCGATTTACCTCATTGGCTTGAATTCATTGATTTTATCCGCCTTTATGTTATGTTAGATCTTATCAATCGGTGTAGGTTCATTGCTAGATATTTTATCGATTTTACCTCATTAATCTGAGATTAAAGATACTGGCTCGATAATCCATGCATACAACGTTGTTTTTACAGTCGGATAAGTATGGGTCGGACTCCATTTGTCTGGGTTCGGGTAATGGGCCTATCAAACGGGATGTGTTTTTGGCATTTGTTTCAATTATACCGAACATTAGTATATGTGGTAACATGGTATGGGTAATCCATTATATAAAGGTCCAAATAATAGTTAAATTTATCGAAGACCACAAATTAAGTATAGGGTCTTCAAAACAAGTTTTCTGATTTTGTGTCGAACGCTAGATCAACAAGTTGCGAAAAAATTGCGATTGAGTCATATATAAACTTGCATAATTATGGGTTAATCCGGAAACGGTTAGAAATATAGGGGCCAAAAAGTCAAAGAAGGAGCTTATTCAAGTACTTGACTTTGTGGGTTCATCGCAGTTGCCGAAGCCCGCTGTCGTTAGCTAAGTGAATAACGAAAGAAAACCGCCCAAAGATTTCACTTCATCTATAAATAACCCACTCGCCCACCCACTTACTCAATTACTTACTCACTCAATCCGTAAATCTTCACCTACCATTTTACTCAGCATCGTCGTCGTCCTCCGCCATCATGCCACCGTCACGTCAACCAAATCCGCCACAAAGGACGGCTCCCACTCGCCCACCGCCGCCTCATCCGCCCACTCCCTACCCACAATTCCGACCTTCGTAGCAGTTTATTCCCCTGCGGTGGCAGTCTCCCTCTCCTGTCTACTTGCGTACAAGCGCATCCAATGCGACGTATGTGGCATGTGTTAAGTGACCAATTTTCCTAAAAGGTTAACCCTCAAGGGAGTGTATCACTTCTTAATTTTATATAATTCAACACGCCCCCTCACGTCTAGGCTGATTTCTCTATTATCTAACCTTAGACGTGTAATTCTCTTAAATGGATGGTCGTGAGGATTCGTACCCAGGACCTGCGGGTCCCTAAGCTCCGATACCATGTTAAGTGACCACTTTTCCTAAAAGGTTAACACTTAAGGGAGTGTATCACTTCTTAATTTTATATAATTTATTTCCAACAGCATGACTATAAGCAACGAGGAAGATTTGATGCTGCACATGACGGTTCACAAGGACCGCTTCGCTAAGTACCATGAGTGCGATTATTGTGGCGCGTGCTTTGCTTCTGTCCAAGATTTGGCGAGTCATGACGACTATCGCGAACGCAATCCCTTCTTTCGGTGTGGGCCGTATTTCCCCTACCGTACGTTGTTGTGCTTCGTGGGTACTTTCCTTGCCCCGATTTCCCTAGGATATTCTCGTGGGGTACTTGTATGACCATATGAGGGCTCATCACAAGGATCTTTATCCTGCTACTCCACGTAGTCGGATCTGATATCGGTGAAATGCTGATGAATAGAGAGCTGATAATTGAAGACTGGGCATTAGTTTGTACTGTGTTCTTGAATAAATTTCTGAGATGAGTGGATTGTTTCCTTTCCATGTTCTTGGGTTTTTTTTTTCCAAACGATAGCTTGTATTGATAAACAAAAGTACATGGACTGAATAGCCAAAGGGTCTCTCCGGTGACATCAAATCTGGTATAGGCTCACATAGGAGCACAAAACACACCAACGAAAGTGAAAAAAGCCGACAGAAAACGAGAACACACCAAACTTGGACCAAAGAGCTATAGAACCTACCACAAAAAAGGCTATTAAGCCAAATTCACAATACTCTACAATTTCTTTGTCCAAACAATGGAGCCTTCGTCTTCATCGGAAGAGGCTCCACAGAGGGAGAAGAGCTCACGAACCAATGGCCGGGAGAAATGAGCTCCACGTGGGAGACTCGTGGGTGGACAATGGCGAGGGGTGACGAAAAAATGGTAGTGGATGACAGCCGACAGGCAGCTGCGGCGAGGCGGGGTCAGATCTGGCGAGGGCGGCGGAGGGGGCAGATCTGGCGAGGGCGGCGGAGATGACGGGCAGAGCTGGCGACGGTGGCGGAGATGGCGGGGCAGGCTGAGGGAGCGAGGTGGAGCCGTCGAAGGTGGCGGAGGTGGCGAGGCGGAGCCGGCGGCAGCAGAGGGGCGAAGACAGTGGATATGGTGGAGACGGCGGCGAAGGCGTTCTTATAGAAACCACAAACAATTTATTTTTTTATTTTACAAATAAGTAAGAACAAGAACAAGACAAAGAAGAAAACTGAAAACAAAAATCGAAGTTAAAGCTCCCCCACCTCCATTAATGGAGGTGGAGGAGAAGGAGAGGAATTGAGAGTGCGGCTAGGGTTTCTGATGAATAAAAACTTTGTCTTGACAACTGTATTGTGCTTTGATGGTACAAATAAAGATGGCTTTTTGATTAGTCTTCTGCTTCGTCTATCTCCTTTCTTCTTCTGGATTGAAGACGTCATCGGCCGGATTATCGGTGCAACATGGGTCGGATTCCATGGGTCTGGGTCTAGGTTCCGATAATGGGCATGGCAACATTCCAAAAGCAGTGTTGTAAAATACGCCCTAGGCGGCCGACTAGGCGCTAATCGCGCCAGCCGCGACGAATAAGGCCAAATCGTCCATTCTAATCAGCCAGACCACCTAGGCACCGAACAAAACCGAGTAATCGGTGCACAGGCCAATTTTCGGGCCGCCTAGTCGTTAGTTTAAAAAAATTAATTTTTTTTTTAAACAAAAACGATGGATAGCTTCAGAAAATAATAAAATTAATTAATAGCGGACCTAAAAAATTTTGAACTTAAAAAGACCCAGTTGCAGCCCAGTTTGGGGCTAGGCTATGGAACCATAATCGGGTTGTCTTGGTATGCATATATATAGTACACGGGATAAAATCTAAAATGGTCCCCGATGTTTGCCCTATGAACCAATTTAGTCCCGATGTTTCGCGTGAACCAAATTAGTCCCCGATGTTATCGAAAATGAACCAAATTGGTCCCTCCGTCAATTCGTCCGTCAATTTAGACGGAGATTGCATTTGCGACGGCTTCAGCGACGGAATTTCCGTCGCTAACTGAAAATTTAAAAAAATAATAAATTAAATATTAAAAATGAGGAAAAATGCAAAAAAAAAAAGGAAAAAAAATTCAAAAAAATACTGTAAAAAATTCAAAAAAAAAGAGAGAATATTACCAAAAATTAAATAAGAATAAATAATAATAAAAAATAATAAAAGTAAAATAAAAACTAAATTTAAAAATACAAAAAAAGGAATAAAAATTCAAAAAGTAATAAATTAATAAATTCAAAAAAGAAGAGAATATTACCAAAAATTAAATAAAAATAAATAATAATAAAAATTAGAAAATAATAAAAGTAAAGCAAAAACTAAATTTAAAAGAGGAAATGATAAATTAAACATTAAAAATGAGGAAAAAATCCAAAAAATGAAAAATAAATACAAAAAAAGAATAAAATTCAGAAAAACTAATAAATTAAATAATAATAAAAAGATGATAATAATTAATTTATGATTTAAAAAATAAAAAAAATACGTTAATTTATTATTATTTATTTTTATTATTATTTTGTTATTTTTTTTTATTATTTTTTTTAGTTTACTAGTAACATTCTCTTATTTTGAATTTTTACTCTTTTTTTTTGAATTTTTTTCCTTCTTGGATTTGTTTCCACATTTTTAAGGTTTAATTTATCATTTTCTATTTTAAATTTAGTTTTTATTTTACTTTTATTACTTTTATTTTTTATTATTATTTATTTTTATTTAGTTTTTGGTAATATTGTCTCTTTTTTTTGAATTTTTCTTTTTTGAATATTTTACTCTATTTTTGAATTTTTATTCCTTTTTTAGTATTTTTTCCTCATTTTTAATGTTTAATTTATCATTTTTTATTTTAAATTTAGTTTTTATTTTACTTTTATTATTTTCTATTTTTTATTATTATTTCTTTTTTATTTAATTTTTGGTAATATTCTCTCTTTTTTTTAGTTTTTTTACTGTATTTTTGAATTTTTTTCCTTTTTTTTGCATTTTTTTCCTCATTTTTAATATTTAATTTATTATTTTTTAGAATTTTCAATTAGCGACGGAAATTCCGTCGCTAAAGCCGTCGCAAATGCAATCTCCGTCTAAATTGACGGACGAATTGACGGAGGGACCAATTTGGTTTATTTTCGATAACATCGGGGACTAAATTGGTTCACGCGAAACATCGGGGACTAAATTGGTTCATAGGGTAAACATCGGGGACCATTTTAGGTTTTATCCCTATAGTACACATTTCAGCTTCAACTGTAAGACCTACTCGATGTGGGACAGCAAGTGGGCGAGGTTCACAGCTCACACAACATAACTAATACTAAATTATTATGATATCGAGATTTCACTTGGAAAATAGTAATTAAAAAAAAAAGAAACTTAGATAGATATAGTTAGTTATTGAACATTCAATAAATACTTAACAAAAAATTTAACAATACTAAACTTTAACTACTAAAACATATATTTCTTTTATTTAACTAAGAATGTTTGTTATATGTGGCAAAACAATTAAATAAAATATATAAACTAAAAAAATTAGGATAACTTTGTCCACATTATTTTTAAAACATTACTTTAGACTAATGTTATTTTTGTGCATTGTTGTGAATCATTTATTAGAATTTCTAGACATATTTGATGTACATTTACTTTGATAATATTTTTGCATAATCAATATATAAAAAATTAATAAAAAAATAAAGACCGCCTAATATCCGCCTGGAAAGCGCCTAGGCCCCACCTAGACCGTCTAGGCGCTAGGCCCACTTCGGGCGCCCGACTAGCGCCTAACGAATTTTACAACATTGTCTAAAAGTATACATTTGGTCATAGATGGACAAGTCAAAATTTATTCGCTTAATAATTCGAGAAGACGATAAACAAACTTAAGCATAAACGTTTACGATGAGAAAAATCGCACGAAATCATCTGTCTCAAAAACATGTCCCCCTCTATGTCCCAAATGATCACATCGTTAAAATTTAAATCCGACGGTTCATAAATTATCTTTTTATTGATTAATTATTTTAATCCCATAGTCCCAAAATCATAAAATCGTCGTTATTTCATGAGATTTATCTGATAAAAATAAATACACACATCCAATTTATTCCTTGTTTATGATGATCGATTTAATATCCATATCATATATTTTTCGATAATCATAAAAATCAATTTTAAAGGAGTGAGACAGAAAATGGGACAGGATTATGGGACAGAGGATTTCAACCGGAGAAAAAATGAGGTCCGCGCGTGAGTCGTTTGTGGACTCACTTTAATAAGCGGACTACTATGTTCGTGGGAGTTTAGATAAGTAAAGAGGAATTGATCCCTTATTATTGATTATTATTGAATCATCTATCTACACGTTAAACTTGTGTAAGATAGGGGTTAATTGTAAGCAACTGAAAATACAGGGGTGATAAAACAAAACGAGCAGTTGAAGTTGACTTCGTTTGACTATCTGTTCAGTGTTGGGGTGTATGTAGCTGTAGATCGCAATTGATTAAGAACTGTTAACAAAGAGATCTTAAAAAAGAAAAACCGTTAAAGATCTTAAAAAGGAAAAACCGTCCAGCCAAAAATTTCAATCTATAAATAGCCCACCAATCCCAAGCCGGCGACGATATCATCATATCGTTTTACCATTTCATATAACTCAGCGTCAAAAACCACACCATATACCATCATGCGACGATCACGTCAACCAAAACCACCGACGGCGCCGGCGGCGACTGCTCCCACAGGCCCACCGCCTCAGCTTCCACCAACTCGTTCTCCGCGACCACCGCCGCCGCCGCCGCTGCTGTCGGGTATGGCATTTCCGTGCCCCATTTGCTCTGTCTTTTTCGAGAGTTTGTTTCACGTGTATACGCATATGATGGCTGCTCATCGTCAAGAGGTTCGTGATCGTAATCCTCGCCCTCGGATTTAAGAGGACAGTACCGACCCGACCCGACCCAGTGGGCGGCGTGCTTGGTTTGGCTCGGCGTTGTGTCTGATGGCCGACGACTCTTGTCTTGTTCAGCTGCCTTTCTTAATGAGTCGATTGAACGTTTCTTTTTAGTGAATGGCGTAATCTTTTTCACGTTCTTGTTTGTGTTTAGGGTTTTCTAATGAAGAAAACTCATGTCTGGCGATTGCCTTTATATGGTAATGAATAAAAAATGGCTTCTGAGGTCTGATAAGTCTTCTGTGTCGTGTTGTTTACTGTTTTTTCATTCTTTTTCGTAAATGATGCGGGTTACATGCGGGTCGGATCACATGGGTCTGGGCCTGGGCGGACCGTTTAATGGGTCGAACACGGGAACATTTGGTCATAGTGGACACCAAAATAGTTGAAGAGTTTCTGTAAGTATGGGCCAAATATCAAAATCTGAATGGGCAATCGATCACTGTGTTTCTTTATGTTTATTGCCATCATTATTAATGTTTATAATAATTTTATTCGCATTTTGTATGTCTTTACCACGATGGAAAAGATACATTGTGGAACTCAAAGGAGGGAATAAATCGAACAAAAAAGGTAAATAACCCATCCAACGGTAAAAAATGCCTCCGTGCCTCCACTACTCTCTTTCTAACGGCTAGTTAAAAACTTCGAACTTGAAAAAAAAAAATGCCCGTTAACACCAAAGAGGCGCGTTTCCTCTATTTACATCCCTTCATTGACGCCTACGAAGCTCTTCGCATCATTTCCTTTACTCTCATGAAAAATCATCAAATCATAATCAGAGAAGAGAAGCGAGCCCAAACATAATAAGCGAGTGGAATTTTTAAGAATTACATATAAAGCGCTTGAGACGTTTATAGGTTTGTCTCTGCCATTATCTCTCTCGCAAGGTGGCGACTCAAAATTGTCAAGACGAAGAAGGTGAGACGCGCAACAACGGTCGTCTCCAAGTGATCTTATCCTCTCTTTGGTCTAGTTTTGAAGGAGTATTTGCTGGCTATATCAGAAACCCCATCCAAGAAGAAGAAGAAGAAGAAGAGCAAGAATCTGATTCAGACATGGCTTCTAGAGCAGCCGCGGTCGCAGATCAACCTAAAGGTAGTAATAAATCTTGTAAAAAACGTATCTTTTTAGTCTTTACTGTGAGAAACTGATGATTCGTGAAGAGAAAAATGGTGGGATTTAGTACTATTTGCATTTTCTTGATTTCAGTAGTTGGGGGAGGTAAGGCGAAGAATGTGCAAGCTGAAGGTCGAAATCGACGTGTTCTTAAAGACATTGGAAATCTCGTCACTGTCCCAGTTCTTGAAGGGAAGCCACATAATCGCCCAATAACAAGGTATTAGTCTAACCTCTTACACACAAAACACAAGAAAACATAGGAGAGTTTCTTTGCTTGACGAACAATTGTTTCCTTGTCAGGAACTTTGGTGCACAAATGCTAGCCAAGGCACAAGCAGCAGAAGCAGAGAAGAACAACTGCAAGGTATGCGTACCCTTCTCTGAATTTTTACGGTTTCGATTTTCTGCAAATGGGACTCGCTAGTTGAACGTTTTGGGGCATTTTCAGAAGGCATTGGCAGATTATGATGGTTTAGATAGAAAGGAAGTTGCTGCAGAGACTAAGGGTGAAGCTGCTAATGCCCCGATGGGAAAGCCAGTTATAGCATCGGGAAAAACGTCAGAGCAGCGTCGTCGAAGAAGAAGAAGAAGCCCAAGAAAACGTTGACCTCTACGATGACAGCACGGAGCAAGGTCTAAACATTTTAACTATCATCTTCCTTCGTTGCAATTTCGCGTGATAAATAAGTAAATATTCTCCTATTTCTTAGGCTGTTTGTGGGCTCGGCAAGAAGCCAAAGGAGACAGCAGTTCTGAACATCGATGCGGACGACGCTGGCGATGAGTTGGCAGTCGTGGAGTACGTCGAGGACATCTACAGATTCTACGAGTCCACCGAGGTTTTTTCTCGACTCTGTTTCCTAAAGAATGTGTTCTTTTTCTCTACCGTTGTTGCAGTTTATCTATTACACTGTTGCAACGTTTTAGGAGGATGGTAAGATAAACGATTACATGAGAACACAGCCAGAAATAACTCCAAGATGAGGGCAATCCTCGTCGATTGGCTTATCGAAGTTCACAAGAAATTCGAGCTTATGCCCGAAAGCCTTTACCTTGCGATCAACATCGTCGATCGATTTCTGTCCGTGAAAACAGTCCCGAGAAACGAGCTTCAGCTCGTCGGCATAAGCTCGATGCTGATAGCATGCAAGTACGAGGAGATCTGGCCGCCCGCTGTAAGAAAAAAAAATAACGTTTGAAAAAAGATCGAATCTTTACTACCTCTCTAACAACCATGCCCTCGTAATTCTTTCCTAGGTCCGCGATTTCATAGCCATATCAGACAATGCTTACGTAGGCGAACAAGTGCTTCTCATGGAGAAAGCCATCCTCGAAAAGCTAGAGTGGTACCTTACTGTTCCAACTCCTTACGTTTTCCTCGCTCGATTCGTGAAAGCTTCTGTCCCCGCTGACAAGGAGGTAATGAAATCATATAATCCGACATGATTATTTATTTCTCTTACAGCCCTTTTCTGCAATTTATCCGAATCGATCTTCAGATGGAGAACATGGCATATTTCTTTGCTGAGCTTGGCCTGCTTAGCTACTCAACCGTGTTAAAGTACAACCCTTCGAAGCTCTCTGCTTCTGCTGTATATGCGGCTCGTTGTACCCTTGAAAAGAGCCCTCTTTGGACAGATACCTTGAAGCACTATACTGGCTATGGCGAAGATGAACTCAAGTATGACCAAGCCTCTTTTCGTCACTTAACTTTTTTGACTAATGTTCTTCTTACACCGTAACTGTTGTTTTTTTTCTGGTTTGTTTTACTATCAGGGATGTTCGAGAGAGTTGGTTAGCTATCATCGATCGCATGTTGGGTCGGAGAATAAGCTCAAGGCAGTTTTTCGCAAGTATTCTAGCCCAGAGAGAGCTTCTGTATCCTTGTTTCCTCCTGCGAAACATCTTCTTAGTTCATCATAAGTAAGTTCAGTCAATGATCTATTTGTTTTCCTATCAGTGTGTGTGTATAATAGTTAGTATCTTGGTTTTCAGTATCTCTTGTCTTTATAATGTAAAGAATCTCTATCCTCTATCTAATTAGATCAAACAGCTTTTTGTCAATGGTTCTTTCACCATAGATTGATTAATATGCTACGAATCAAAGCAATAATACCAACCGAGGCCCTTTTTTTTGGTCAGCCCTGTATCTTTTTGTTACATCACTATTACATTAATGTATTGAATCAAACAGTTATTCGATTCAACGAAGTGCTGTCCTGAATTGGACTACTAGGCCATAGACCACAAGCTAATTTAGATAAAATAGTTTTTTTCTTTTTTTTTAAAAAAAAAGGTGGATTCACACACTACTTAGGTGTTTGTGAGTGTGGACCAGAAATAGAACGAAAGGGTTTCTGGCATTATTACCGTTACTATACTATATTGATGTGGACAAGCAAGCAATCTTGGATATGATCGAAGATGTCCAAGTTGTGTATATTGTCTCGACATTTAATTTGGATTTTGTAAATCTTGAAAGTTTATACTTTTCATACATCTTTTTTTTTTTTCTCCTGGGCTTTATTTATTTGCCAACTGTCTAAGGGTTGCTAAGCTTTTATTGCACTAGGCTTGATTAATAAATTGCAAGTTTTGAGATCAATTATAATCGTTATTACCAAACAAGATTTTACAATCACTCGTCTGCTGCACCGCCACTGATTTCACAATTCTTGGCAGTTTATTGTCTTCTCTGCTCAGAGAAATTAAATTATCATGTCCTTCCAGATTGACCTATTATTACAGGACAAGAAATGTTACTTTATGCAAGCTTCAAATAAAAAGTTGTAATTTTTTATGTTGTGCCGTTGGTAAATTTGAAGATCCATAAGCAGAAACAAATAGTAACAATAATAATGATGATAACGATTAATAATAATGATATATTTAAAAGATCCCAACATGTGACTCACATTCACTCATTCCATTGGATAATAATCCAAACAACAATCTAAACCCCACAACCTCACCATGAGTCATTCTTTTCCAAAACTTCTTTAATATTCACAAACCCCACCAAATAATGCCTGAGATCATATTTTCCTCACACCATCATCACTTTTATTATTTTATTTTTGATTTTTTCTCACGTACCATACAGTTCGTTTTAGTTGTGTAATACTTTGTGAAGTACATACGGTGACCACATACATTATTATGTATATGATCCCTTTCACGCGATTAGCCATAAATATATACTATGATCAGATACATGAAAACTTCTTCGGTTGCATTAATTACACGATAATGTTGTCGTCATTCGAACAGAATATACACTACGTATAATATTATATTAAATCAAATACGGACGAATCTTTTCAAATCACCCCTCAATGAATCACTAATGTATTTTATAGTCAAAGTTAAATATTATGGTAAATACTCTTCCAATCCAAACATATCAGTTCAAATTTGTTTGCACAAAATTTCAGTTTGAACTATTTTTCGTTTAAACTGGTCAGTTCATGTGATTGTGTAGAAATAACGAATAATACAGACATATATTACGATAGCAGCAAATTCACTTGTTTTCTTTTAATATATTTTATTAATGTTTTCATTTCGTCTTTTAAAAAGCCATACCTTGATATAGAGGGCGACCACCATCTCTCTCTCTCTCTCCCTCTCTCTCTCCCTCTCTCATATCATTCTTAAGGCTGAAGCATACAATTTTGTTCTTCTACACTCTCCAATTATCGATCTGGTTATTTGATTTGATTCCTTATCTATATATTACACCACTACTTTGATAACTCGACCAAGAACAGCTTTTTTCTATCAAGTATAAAAGAAAAACATTTTAAATTTGCTAGCAAGCAACTTCATAGTATCATCTCCGAGGATCAGCTGAAGATGTCTCTCGAAATGGGCCATGAACGCGTGTGCTACGTCCATTGCAAGTTCTGCAACATTATCCTAGCGGTTTGTAGTTTATACTTTATTATATGCCTTTCTTCCATTCAATTCTTCTAGTCTTCTGTAGTGACAAAAATCTTGTATGTTCGAAAAATTATTACACCGAAAGGGCTTTTATGGTTTGCCTTTATCCTCTGCCGAACTTAAACCTAAAAAATGTTTTGAGCAAAATCTAAAACTCCTTTTTTGATAAAAAAACATATCTCATATATTGGATGTGGAAGCCTGAGAGGTTTTAGAAAATCGTGTGAAGATAATGAATCTCGAGAGCCCATATGATTAAATTGTACAAAATCAACAATTATCGAGCTCATACGCTAAGAAGATCGAAGTGTCAATGAAATTTCTGGTCTGAATCTCTTACAACTGTAACCCTAAATTAGATGAGCTTTTCTAGGGTTTCACGTGAAACAAACTACTTTTTTTTTCTTTTTTCTCCTATTTCTTTCAACTTCCATTGCATCACTTAAAGTATAGCCAATGACTTCTTCGTTGAAGATATAGTTTGATCTATACCGTAGGCACTAAAGTCCGCAGGTAAGTAGTACATGAAGTTTATCTTAGTCTTTTGCAGCTTTTCTTGTCTACTTATTTTCCCCTCATTTTCACATGTACTGTTCATAATTACATTGTTGCAGTGCAGTGAGTTCATTTTTTTTTTTTTACTTTTGAATTTCGAACAAAATGTTTAGATCTTGCCTGGAAACAGTGAAAACCATGGCATATATTGAATTTCATGCCTGTACTCCAATGTTCTCATGTCGTTATTGTCTCCATAAATTACGTTCTAGTGATGTCGTTTTTCTAGCGTTCTCTCTCTTATGATCAGACTCGGCATCTATTGTGTCAGAACCACCAGAAAAAGTCGGGAGAGCACTTGAATGAAAAGAATTCAAAGTCCTATATAATGTCTTTTTGCAATTAATTATTATTTTTTCTCAATATATATGCCTCCCATCAATACTGGGAAGTTTAATCTCTTTTAATTCGTTTTTTCTGTGGACATAATATATATGGTCGTCAGGTTAGTGTTCCTTGCAGCAGTATGTTCACCATCGTGACAGTCAGATGTGGGCATTGTGCTAATCTGCTATCTGTTAATATGGGAGCTTTGCTTCAATCTGCTCATGTCCAAGAATTTCAGGTAATAATAAAGATGTTATAACTTTAATTCCAGGGAATTTACTGAACTTATGTGTTTCATTAACTGAAATCAATGTGAGTTAATTAATTTCAGACAGCTCATAGAATATTTGTTTTTTTTAACCTTATTGCAAATAAAGCCCCAGAAACAACTCATGGCTGAAGCTTCTGCTAACAAAGAAGGTGGTTCTTCTTCAATGAGCCATCGATCATTTGGTCCATTGCAGGCTCCAAAGGATCTTCAAGCACCGCCCAAGAGTAATAACGCTCCCATACGCCGTAAGTTAGTAAGCGTTGTGAATTTACGTTAGCACTGATCATCAAAGATTGATGCATAATTGTTCTTTTTTTGGTTATGATATGTGCTTCATTTTCTTACAGCACCAGAAAAAAGACAACGTGTCCCATCAGCATATAATCGCTTCATTAAGTAAGTGTAACCACAATCTACTACAACGACATGTAACGAATGCATATATGTTTACTTCAGATTAGTACACACACAGCACTCAAGAAATTTGATTCGAAAGTACACAATTGATGTTGTATTTATTCTTTATTCATTATTGCAGGGAGGAGATTCAGAGGATAAAGGCTAACAATCCAGAAATAAGCCACAGAGAAGCCTTTAGTGCAGCTGCGAAAAATGTAAGTCTCTCTAATTAAGTCCATCTGCTTACGGTAAAACCTAAAGGTGCTTATCGCAATCAACTGTTTAGGAATCATTAGGGTTTCTAATTTTTTTTACAAATTATCATTATTAATTTTTGCAGTGGGCTCATCTTCCTCACATCCACAACTTTGGTCTGAACAAACAATCTCCGTTGATTGATCAAGCAGCAAGAGAAGGCTCAGCAGCACCTCAACAAGACTCCCATGGCTTACTCTTCTACTGAAGAAGTTCCACGCAGATACATATATATATATTCTATATAACTCTCTCTTCAACCCTAAATAGTTCAAGTTGAAGCTTGAGGTCTTGCTTTGCTTTTCCTCGTAATAATTTAGTTCTCTCTCTCTCTACATATATATATATATATATATATATATAGTTTGCTTACCTACCATTGTGTGTTTCAAAAAGAGCTATCAATGTAATCTAATAATACTATTTTAAGTATTCTATATAAATTCTTGAACTTGTACGTCCATCGTGCTCGTGTTATGGCTTGAAAAGTTTTCATAGATAATCTAAGCTGTGGAACCTATGTTGTTCGTGAAATTATAAGTATATGTTTTCTATATCATATAATTTTTTTTTGTCTGAAAAGTGAGTAGTCGCGGCATGTATGGTGGGTGGAGTGGGGCTGTGTTATAAATCGTTGATAGAACAGTTCATGGAATCATAAGTCGCTTTCATTTGATTAATTAGGTCATATATCAAATCGAGAAAGGAGTCTCACATAGGCCATATAATTCGATGTCGCCACTCAATATGGTAATTATTCAGTGTATTTTAACGTATTTCTATGTTTTTATCTGGTTTTATTGTAACACGATGCGGTCATTTATCGTATCTCCAATCTCCATCAGCCAAAGCCATATGTACGTATGTCCATCGCTTTATGTAAATTTATCACTAGATAAATATTGATATGCATAGTAGTCCAACCATTGACTGAAAAAGGAAATTCTTTAAGCAGTCAAAAGTTCGTGTAATAATATTATTCTTTTCTTTTCTCCTGATCAAATATTAACTGTTCCCACTACAAAATTTCCCCTTTTGATACTTCTTACCTATCGATATACGATACAATGATATCTCATGGCCTTGTGCTAAGGAAAGGTTGTTAAAAAGTTGAAAAAGAATATACATGTATATCATATTTGTACTGTAATTTTAATGTGTCATGTCATGTGAATAAAACATGCTATTATTATTTTTTCCGCACATAGAATCTGTAACGTCAACTCATGTAGTTGGATGTCTTTGGAATTTAGGTCTGCTAATGGAATTACTTGGAAAAGATATATCCTATTACAAAAGTGGGATGTTTTGCTTTAGCTGTGCAAGATCGCCTATCATGTCATATCCCCACAAAATTAAATTATTATTACACATACAGTGAAACTCTATAAATTAATACTCGATAATTTAATAACTCTTTATATAATATTTCGATTCCCGACTCGGGGTAACGTACTAAATAATAATTCTCTAAAATTATAAGATAATATACTTTGATAATTTCTATAGGTCCCGTATAATTATAAATTAATAATTTTATATGTAAAAACATTCTCATATTACATGAACAAGATTACTTGAAAAATGAATCAATTGTCATTTGTGTTTTGTTGAAATAAATTTCCCCTGGCATATTGTCTCTAATTGTCCTTATCATGTAAGAATTCCTGGTTGTTTTCTTATAGGTCACAAAAATTTCCCCTTGTATTTGATGTTTGGGTAATTTGAAAGTTATATACACTATAAATTAATAAAATATTAATTTATCAATAAATTAATGATATTAATTTATAGATTAATTAATAACTCTTTTAATTAATAAATTTGACTGGCCCCAACTGTATTAATTTATAGAGTTTCTACTGTATATGTAATATATACTCCTCTGTTGAAGTTAATTACAAAAACGACCCTAGAAAAACGTTAATAAAAGAGAGACCCGACTTCAATCATCTTGGCATATGGGCTAGCCATACGTATTGGTAATCTAAGCCCAATTTGAAGGCCAATAAAGCCCATATGAAAAGGTGTCGGGAGAAGTGAATTCCGATGCGCAGAATAGAGAAACAACGATAATCGAAAAGAGGAGAAAAAGAATACATCCATGGGTGAAACTGTTGACGATGATCAGCTTCTAAAGCAATTCTTCGCCGAAGTCAGTGAAGTTGAGCGGGATAACGAAGTCATCAGGTTTTTATCGTCTGATTATTGTTGTTACGTGTGTATATGATGTCCGTATTCGTTGGCCTGTGATTTTGCTATATCGATAGGTGAAGATTACGTGTTGAGAGTTTTACATTTTGAGCTGTTATCATTCAAATCGAAAAGTTTCGTCGAAATTTTGAGCTTGATTTGTATCTTTGAAGATATTTTCCGATGGTTTGCGAAGGTGAGGCGTTTTTCTATGTAGCTTAAGATAACCGAGACAAAATCTTTGTATTTCCTGGTGAATCATGCGTGATGCGCATTTTTTGTTTTCAGAAAAAATTCCTGTTTTTTGCGTAGTCATCTATGTTAATATATTCTTCATTTCTTTCAATGTAGGATCCTTTCATGCTTCAAGTTAAATCCCTACGAACATCTTAACCTACCATTCGATTCATCAATAGATGGCGTGAAAAAAACAGTATCGAAAGGTGATTTACTGACTATATACGTATATGGTTATTCTATGTGTGTCCCCTTCTGTAGCCGTCAACGTCTAATCTATGTTTTTCAGTTGTCATTGCTTGTTCACCCTGATAAATGTAAGCATCCACAAGCGAAGGAGGCATTTGGAGGTGAGTGGCTACTTTGATGTATGGAACAGTATAACCTGCTTCATGTGATGTCATATTCTTTATATATACGTGCCTTGACGCCGACGGCATTACTCTTTTCAATAGTTCAATTATTTTTTTGTATAGTAACTTAGTTGTTTCCGTGAACAGCGCTGGCCAAAGCACAACAGCAGTTACTCGACCAACAAGAGAGGGACTATATTTTGAACCAAGTCAATGATGCTAAAGGTCCATCTTTGTGTAGACTTTCATCTTTCATTAGCACTATTTTCTTAGTTTTCCTCACTGAATTCGAATTTGGTAAGTTTCTTCTAATCTGTTACTTTCATTGGTGATTATATAAGAGACTCATTCTCCCACTTCATATGTGCAATTCAGAAGAACTTAGGAAGCAGAGGAAGAAGCTGCTGAAGAAAGACGTAGCGAACAAGATAAAGTCACAGGTGGATGAGGTCCGAGAAACAAATTCTTGTGTTTCCTTTTTCTCCAGAAATTTGTTTGTCCATCTTCAAATTAACTTTTGTTTATGTGATTACGATACAACAAAGACCATGCAACTTGCTGGTTAGTGAACCATTCAGCTCATTGATTCCTTCCAGTTATAACTCATTTGACCCAATGACGATATAGGGAAAGTATGAGCAGGAGTACGAACGATCAGAGGAATTTCAGAAGCAGTTGAAACTCAAGGTTCGTGAAATGTTAACAGAACAAGAATGGAGAAGAAGGAAAATGCAGATGAGGGTATGCTAATACGTGCTTATGTACTAATTTACGAAGATAATTTCCTTCCTTGTTATTCACTGACTCCATCGTCATATGCTATTACTATGAACTCACAGATATCAGAGGAGGAAGGCAGATTAAAGAAAGACGACGAAGAAACAAAAGAGATGTGGAAAAGAAAGCGTGAACACGAGGAGCAGTGGAAGGCACAAGAGAGAAAAGGGTTATCATATATACGTTAACTCCATTTACAATATCAAGTAAATTGGAATCACTCGCAATCTCATCCCAAAAGTTGCATATGCAGGTTTCTAGCTGGAGGGATTTCATGAAAGGCGGTAAGAAGGTAAACTACTCTTCATTCCCTCCGAGTACGGTTTTTTTTTTTTTTTTTTTTCATTCTGCGGAAATTAGTCGATGTCTTCTTTTGCTTTTCCTATAGGTTAAGAAAGGAGAGCTTCGACCTCCGAAGCTGAAGACCGAAGATCCAAACAAGTCTTACGTGCAAAGGCCAGTGAAGCAACATGAGCATCGGGGAGCTCCGCTCTCGATTCGAACCTTAATTCAACATATATGTGCCAAGTAAATATCAAGAAATTCATCGTTGATGAAGTTGGCAACTTTGGTCCTTTTCAAACAACAGAGTTACAGAATCGTTACAGAAAACTTCGAAACCTATAAAAACAAATGTAATCCAATATCACATGGCGCCGTATTCGTGGCCCAACAATATAAGGCCCATTGGCCCAAGTACCGACCCATGCATTCAATCCCCGACCACAAAGAGAGAGATAACTTGAAAATGTGTCTGTTCCCCTCCCTGATTTGCGTAATCAAACGAGCCACGCCAGCTCGAATCAAATCCACTTTAATTGACGGACCATGTTCTTTTTTTCTTTTCCCTCAGTGATTTTTTGTCACTATTTAAGTTAACAAACAGTCCTATAATTCATGGTTCTGGGAATTGTGGTCAGTGATTGTTACAAGTAAATGGGATTATGGGTGCTCAGAAAAGCATTCAAGCTGGCAATGGTTATTGTTATTTATTTTCCACTCATTTCTTTATAGCTTGTTTGAATTGGTTTCTTCTCGATCCCATGAGTTGTGTGACTCTGTGAAAACTTTTGTTTTGTTTGTGGGATTCTTCTGCGACTCTTCTTCTTTTCTGACATTATTTTGCATATGTGCAGCCAAGATAGACTTGAACGTTGATTTCACTCACAAGCTATGTGCTGCTTTGATGTTTCATCCTTTAAGGTAGCTTCAATTACAGGATATGTTTACAAAAAATCACTATCTCAATATATGAAAATCTGCAATCTTTTTCTTGTTGTGTTTGAAACTATGCTCTGTTTTGCCTCCTTTTAAATTGAACAGTAATGCTGTCGTAGGGAGCCCACTTTCACTTGTTATTGGAAGGTAAGTCTACTTCCACACTGAAGGTAACTCCTAGTTCTATATTGATGTCGATGATGAATCCACTGAACGTCTATTCGTGTATATATTGATAGTCTCTGCGTTAAGCACCCAATTTATTTGGAAAGAGTGAGAAACTTGATTTCTTGTGGGATAAAGGGATTTGTGATTCAAACATCTTGGTTACCTACCGCAAACCAAGACCAGAATGGCTCTCGCAACATTCATTCGTCGTTCAGGTTGCATCTAAATCTTATTTTCCTTACATTATTACATTACCTCGGGCGTTTACGGTTCCTCGTTATAATAGTCCTAATCCCTAATGAATCGTATCAAGGAAATCTTAGGAGGTTGCTTCAGTTTCTTGCACTAACCCTTTTGACAGCTGACCTGCAACTTGCTATTGATTAAGATCTCATGTAAAGTTACATTTCATTTCACAGCACTCTGTCTCACCAGAGATTGGCATCCATGGAATCCCTATAGAAAACTTCTCTCGTTCGGCCAGTGGAGGAGTTAACCTTTGTCGGCTATCCGCTGCTTTGGATCTCAGCGAACCAGCGAGTTCGAATTGGAGCAGTAAAACAAGTATCAAGTTTGAGGTGTGTCCTTTTATTTTCATCAGTAATTATGTGATTATATATATATGTTCATCTCGAACCATGTGGTACTTAACGCTAACAAGATGAGAAATTATATAGCACTGTTCGTGCTGTGATGACGATGGACGTTCTATTAATAGGGATCTTCATGGATTCCCAGTTACCTGCAGGTCGGTTAACGATCATTAATGATCAATTTTATGAATTTACGTTTGATGTCGGTAAAGAATTTTACTTTTTTTTCCCATTTCCTCAGTGGAGGCTATCAAGATACCATGGTGGTAGTAAAACAAGAGTCCCGATTTGCAAAGGCGAACGATTGCAGTTTCAATCGAGTACGACGTTTTAATCTTGAGAGTTCATAGCATTCCCATTGATATGTGTGTTGACTTATCGCCAACATCTTTTCCCTGTAGTTTAGCATCCAAATAGAACAAGGAGTTCCTATTCTTTCCAAGTGGCTTATATTCAACCGTTTTAAGTTCGCCGCTTCAAAGGGAATGAGGCTTGGACCAGCATTTCTACTTACAAGGCGAGTTACTTTCTTCGAAGCCCATTATTACCTTATTCTCATCCACTATGCTAATCTCTCTCTATCTATCTTCTCTTCATCTCTCAGCCTCACGGGTGGCTCCATCGTTGGGGACATAGCTCCTTACCAAGCCTTCTCTATCGGTGGACAAGGTAGCGTACGAGGTTACGGTGAAGGTGCTGTTGGCTCGGGAAGATCATGCCTTGTTGCTAACAGCGAACTAACATTACCACTGGTATCTATCTCAATTCTATCATGAAAACTAAGAAAATTTCATATTCTCACGAAGAATCTGTCCTTCAAGCATCTCATTGTCTTTGCAGGAAATGTTTCACCAGTATATGCATGCGAGACATTGTAACTTCTTAATCAACCCACAGAGTTCAATGGTCGAAGGTGCTATTTTCTTGATTGTGGATCTGATTTGGGCTCAGGTCGTCATGTCCCCGGTAAGTTTCGTGTTTCAACTTAATCAGTCTCAGAACTCATGAAAAAATTTTCTTTAACATCATCTCTAAATCCTAAGATGCGATTATCGTAACACTGTATATTTATTTTTAGGAAATCCTGGTCTTAGGCATGGTAAGCCAGGCACGGGCCTTGGATTAGGATACGGGCTTCGTTTCAAATCCACTTGGGACACATTCAGATAGACTATGCTATGAATGCATTGCAACAGAAGACTGTCTACTTCGGTTTTAGCAATATTTCCTGATGAAAAGATCTTGAAGCTGGTGCAAATCTTCAGTATAGAAAGAAAACACAGAGTTCATTATTGAATGTTGGTGCAATAATCTTATAAAGAGTGCCTTGTTCTTGAGAGCGAATGTGAGGAAGTTTGATTCAAATCATTCAAGATTTGCTGCAGAATGGTTCCTTTATGGGTTCTCTTTTTTTTGTTTCAAAATATGTATTAATTTCACATGATCTTGATGATGATGATGCGTTGCGCAGTTCCTTCTCCTTTATCTATCTCTCTATCTCATGAGCCAATTCGAAGTTTTAGTCTTGTATTAAATTGTTGATTTGAACCGTTCTATCACAAATATCTGTGTTTTTTTTTAAACGCGATATATGCAATCTACGTAATTTATTTCAAACGTAACGACCCTGATATGATTGTGAATAAGATAATTTTCTGTAACTCCAACACCAAAAGATTCATTCAGCGTACAGAAATAAATAACGAACAAGTACCATAGCACTTCATACGAGTTCTCTACACCAAAACAAAGGAAAACAGAGACAATTTGAATCTCTATCGTCATCTTCAAAAACAATGTCAGCCAACAACAATGCAACGTCAAATCAAACGACTCCTCAAGCACCTATCGATCCTCAGCCTCACCCAGTTCTTGAACAGTTGCCTGGAGTTCAATATTGCATCAACAGCCCACCTCCACTCTGTGAGTAAATCCCAACTCTCTTTCTTCGAAAAAATAAAAAGGTTGTGTGTGTTATTTCTTGATTCTCTGTTTTTTTTCTTGAAACAGTGGAATCTATTTTTCTGGGATTTCAGCATTATCTCTTGGCTCTTGGTTCTACCGTGTTGATTCCAAGTATGCTGGTGCCTTATGGGTGGTAGTGATGTAAGCTTCTAAATCTTAACATTTTCTGTATATGGATTTATTACAAACCTCAGTTCATTGCATGGTTTTTGAAGGCAGACAAGGCTAAGGTGGTACAACCTTACTCTTCGTTTCGGGCGTAAACACACTTGCTGCAATCGTTCTTCGGTACGAGGTTGCCTTCAGTGATCGGAGGATCGTACGCGTTCTTAATCCCCGCAACTTCGATTATTACTTCAAGAAAGCACAGCCCAGATCAGGTTTATACCTTTTTACTCTTCCTTCTAATAATTCGAAAATCGAATCTTTTGTCGGGACCTTGATTTTTTTAGCTGCAATGACACAACTTCTATTCGTTCGATCGTACTAATAGCAGAGATTCAGCGAAAGTATGAGACAGATTCAAGGAGCTTTAATTGTCGCTTCGTGTTTCCAAATGATGATTGGATTCGTCGGCCTGTGGAGGAACATTGTTAGGTATGCTTCTCATTTACCATCAGAACTAACATTTTATTCAGCTTTCGTTTTTATACGTAGATCGAGTTCATGTACTGAAAATTCGTCGGCTTTAGGTGTTTTAGCCCTCTCTCCATGGTCCCGCTTGTTTCCTTCTCCGGGCTTGGGCTCTATCACCTCGGGTTTTCCGATGGTAATAAAACTTAAATATTACGTAAGTATTATATCCACTACTACATATTCGAATTCATGATGATTTTCCCGCAATTACTTCGTAGCTTGCCAATGCGTCGAAGTTGGATTGCCAGAACTTGTGATCATAATCATCGTTTCGCAGGCAAGTTTTCTTCTCGTGTGAAAACTAATCACTGTTCTGTTAGCCGTTAAAAGAAACTGCTATTCGTTTTTGCGGAGCAGTACCTTCCAAGAATGGAACGTTCGAACAATCCATATGCAGCAGATTCGCGCTTCTCATATCAGTTTCTATCGTGTGGATCTACGCCGAAATATTAACTCTGAGCGGCGCATTTGAGAAGTCTAAGCAGGCGTACTGTCGAACCCGATAGCTCGGGACTGATCAGCGGCTCTCCGTGGTAAGTCTTCCACATGTAATAAATAACAAGGTTTCTTTTCTTTTTTTTCTTGGCGCAGATTTCGATCGAATACGTATATTTTTTTTTTTTTTTCGCTTCAAGGTTATACGTTCCATATCCATTTCAATGGGGACCTCCGACGTTTCGAGCGGGAGATATTTTCTCCATGATGGTAGCTTCGCTCGTAGCTTCAATGGAGGTCATTCTTCCACCTTATGCTTATTCTCTCCATTTAAATGGCATAACTTTATAACCATTATTTTCTTGGCAATGCAGTCGACGGGTTCGTTTATTGCAGCGGCGAGATATGGAAGCGCGACGCCGGTCCCACCTTCTGTAATAAGCCGTGGAGTAGGGTGGATGGTACATTCGAAAACCCGAGTTTTCGAATTTTTTTTTTTTTCATTTTAATGTGATATTTCTACTGATAGTATATACTTTTTATCTGAGAAAAGGGTGTTGGAACTTTCCTTAATGCAATCTTTGGAAGCCCCACTGGTCAACAGCAATAGTGTAAGCTATCTAACACATTAATCAACGATGCAATAATTCAATGGCTTTCATGCTTTTATTTTTTGAGTTTGAACTTCAGAAGAAAAAGAAAAAATATTGCAGGGAAAATGCAGGTCTCTTGGCCATGACAAGAGCTGGAAGTAGAAGGTTTGTTCAGATATCAGCCTTGTTCATGATCTTCTTCTCACTTGCTGGTAATAATTGATTGAGATACTAGGAATTTTGTAACAAAGTTGTGAACTTTTGCTGCTGTAATAATAATTGGATCAAATATTCAGGCAAGTTTGGAGCAATCTTTGCTTCGATACCTTCGCCGATCATGGCGGCTTCATACTGCGTATTCTTCGGCTACGTCTGTAAGCCTTCTCCTCTCTATCTTATCGAAAATTTTTCCACAGAACTTATAACAAATCTTTTTTTTTATTCCGAAAAAACAAAAGCATCTGCAGGGCTAGGGTTCCTTCAATTCTGCAACCTAAACAGCTTCAGAGTAAAACTCGTGCTTGGGCTCTCCATGTTCGTGGGAATCTCCCTACCTCAATATTTCCGAGAACATCACATGATCTCTCAAACGGGTCCCATCCGAACCCGTTCGAAATGGTAAATCTATACCCGCCCCGACCCGTTCAATCTTTTCGTTTTCAGTCAATAAGTCGTCTCTAACCGTTATATTGGTCGTTTTCTCAACTGCAGTTCAACGATGCAATGTCTGTGCTACTGATGTCGCACGCAACTGTGTCTGCAATAACAGCTCTTGTTCTTGACCGTACGCTTGCTAGAGGAGACAATCAACCACAGATGGCTCAGGCTTCTAAAGACAACGGCTCGTATTGGTGGGAAAAATTCGTGGTTTACGGCAAAGATGTTAGGAACAATGAGTTCTATAAATTGCCAGGACAGCTAGATAGATGCTTCCCAGCTCTCTGATTTTGAGTTTCTGTCTGCACACGTTTCTTCTAATAAAAGAGCTTTGATTTATTTTCACAATAGCTCCATTGCTGGTAACAGACAAGAACATGATGATAAGATTGCACCTTTTTTTTACAATTGCCAAGAAACAAGAACTCTTTGTTTCATCCTCATTCATGAACATTTTATTCATCAACTACAACATGTACAGCAATTAAACAACACAAAAGGCCACGTAAACATCATGATCTCAGATGATCAAAATAGCTGATTCTTGATTGAGTTGAGAAGTTGGAACAGCCGTTTTTGGTTGCTTTAGGTCGGGGCTTGCGTAAAATTTTCTTGGAACAGCCACTCGAAAATCCTATCCCACATAGGCTCCAAAGTATATACAATTTTTCGAAGTCTGTAACATAAAAAAATGAACTGTTATCAGCATATAAGTTGACATGTATGGTTAGCTAAGCATTACACAGGGGCAGGGCAGGGTAGGCTACTAAGAATTGCAGCAAATACTAAACATTGTTCAACGTTATTTTATAATACTAGTTGGCCGAAAACTACGAATAGATTATCACCATTGTTACCTGACATACTCTAGACAAAACCATTTAGAAAAGGCCAAAATATTGATACTGACTATTCAACTTCTCGATCTACCAAATTTTAGACTCACTAACTTCGATCAACCATTTCCTACTCCACCAACAGATAAGTGTTTAAAAAAGAAAGAGATTATCGTCATCAAACCTAATGCAGCTCAACTGAGTCAATCAAGAACTCAACACAACTCAATTAGGACGAATTAAAGAAAAAAGGAGGAACCTTGCTTACCAAATGCAAGAAAGTCCAATTTCAATCCTTAAAGATAACCGAATCTGCGATCTCCATCAACGGGCTCAAGCAATCTGGGGAGAATTTCCTCGCAAACATATGCTCGTAACTCGACGAATTAGACTCTCTCAGCTTATAAATCAGATCCGCCGTAACTTCTTCGGGCTGATAAGTATACGGATGCCCGTCGACACTGTCCGTCCAGTTCCATCCCCTCGTAAGCGTAAATTTCGAACAACTTCCAAATCGTTCATCGACAAAAGAGTTGGAAAGTAGTGTTCCTCGGGGTAGCACGAATCCACATTCAAACAGGGGAGCTTAAATTTCCTCCATAATTTCCTATCCTCAATCACCATCAAACTGTGCTTCCTAGTCAATACGAAAAACTGTGAACCGACCCTAAATTCCTCGAATTTAACCTCGGGCAGCATCACATTTTCCCCTCTAGCGTTGTACCTATCCCACAAAGTGGGCTGATCGTCAAGAATCTCAATGTAAATCTTGAAAGCCATTTCCTTCCCCAACTTCCCCATATCGAACAAGAAATTATACAAGAACTTAAACGAATGGAGAGGAACGCAATGAGGCGAAATCAAAGCGAAGTACTCATTCGAAGGATCGTCGAGCATCGCAGTGGCAATCAATCTACGAGCTGCAGAGATTAAGTCGGGGAAGATCTCTGAGTCCGCTTACTAGGGATTACCTTATCCTTGAAGGGGCTTCGAGAATCGGCACGACCGCGAAAGGGTCGGCGTGGACATATATATTGTAATGCTTCGCCGAAGCGTTGTTGAAGAAGCGGATCAAAGCTGCTGAAAGTGGAGGGGCGAATTGGTGAGGAATAAAAAGCGATCTTGGGCGGTCTTGGGTTTGGGTTAGAGGAGAGATGCGATTTGCGAGAAGGGAGGCGATGGGATTTCTCGGAATTTACAGAGCTGCGTTGTTGGGCGTCCATGTGTATCGCCTTGTGAAAGAGAGAGAGGTCATCGAGCTCGTCGGGGAGTGTATGGTGATTCTGGGCTGTGGGAGAATATGTGGGGCGACAAAGAAGTAGAGAAGTGGAAGAGATAGCATGAAGACTGCCGTGGGAATTACGGCGGAGGACGTCGCCATGGGGTGGCGGTGGCGGTGGTTAGGGTTGAGGCGGAAGTGAGTGAGGTGTAGAGAGAGTAAAAAGGTAGAGGAGAGTCTATTTTCCTTTTTTTTCTTTATGTATTTCACCTTCACGTAAGGAATTAATATTTTTATTTTG
>JAPQWV010004659.1:0-27732 GCA_027422505.1 Craterostigma plantagineum
CCGGTTGGTCCATTGTGGCAATGTCTAAGGATCTGCGTCGATTCCCGGGTCAGCCACGCATCGCTGTATACCTGGTCTGCACATCGCCTGAAAAGATACGGGTCTTCCCAAAGTAGTACTCTCAAGTCAGAAAGATTTCTTCTTTTGCTGACTCGTGTATTCCTTTGGTAGGACCCTCGCAACAAGGTAGTTAGCGTAATCTGCAAACCAAGGGGTGTCTTCACTCTACGTGTATCGCGTAGAGGTGCTCGTCTGGGAACCGATCGTGTATTGCCCTCTCGTTCTTATTGTATATCTCGGACTCCTCTAGTCGGGAGAGGTTGATCTGCCGCTAGGTTCTCGCACCTTCTTGTCGCGGATCTCTATATCGAACTCTTGCAGTAGCAGGATCCACCGAATTAGTCTTGGCTTGGCATCGGGCTTTGCTAAACAAGTATTGAGAGCAGAGTGGTCAGTAAAAAACAATAACTTTAGACAGGATTAAATATGACCTGAACTTGTCGAAAGCAAACACGACGGCCAACAGCTCCTTCTCGGTGGTTGTGTAATTGGCCTGGGCTGCGTCTACGTCTTACTCGCGTAATAGATCGGCCTGAAGTGGTTGTCCTTACGCTGCCCTAGCACGGCCCCAACTGCATAGTCACTAGCATCGCACATTAGTTCAAAGGGCAGCCCCCAGTCGGGGGCAACATAATAGGTGCTGCGATAAGTCTCTCCTTAAGTAAATGAAAGCAGCAGGCATTCGTCATTGAATCAAACGGGGCATCTTTCTCTAACAATCTAGACATAGGACGTGCGATTTTAGAAAAGTCTTTGATAAATCTACGATAAAAATCCCGCATGTCCTAGAAAACTTCTAATTGACTTAACGTTCGAGGGAACAGGCAATTTTTCTATCGTCTCTAACTTAGCTCGGTCCACTTCGATTCCTTAGAAGAAATCTTATGACCGAGAACTATACCCTCTCGAACCATGACATGGCACTTTTCCAATTAAGTGCCAAATTCGTTTCCTCGCATCGTGCGAGCACGAGCTTCAGATTCGATAAACAGGCATCAAACGGAACCGAAAACAGAGAAATCGTCCATAAATACCTCCATTACCTCACTACCAATTCGTCGAATATGGCCATCATGCATCGCTGGAAGGTGGCTGGGGCATTGCATAATCCGAATGGCATCCGTCGGTACGCGAACGTTCCGAACGGGCACGTAAACGTCGTCTTTCCTGGTCCTCGGGTGCTATAGGAATCTGTAGATAACCTGACAAACCCTCAAGGAAACAATAGAATGAATGACCTGCTAAATTTTTCTAACATCTGATCAATAAAAGGAAGGGGAAAGTGATCTTTTCTCGTTGCATCATTCAACTTCCTGTAGTCGATACAGACACGCCATCCAGTCACCGTCCTTGTCGGAATCAGCTCGTTCTTGTCGTTGGTGACGACTGTCATGCCTCCCTTCTTTGGGACTACTTGGACCGGGCTGACCCATGCGCTGTCTGAGATGGGATGATCATCCCCGCGTCTACAGCTTGATTACTTCCTTCTTGACAACGTCCCTTCATGTTGGGATTGAGGCGCCTTTGACGTTGAGCGACCGGCTTGAAGTCATCCTCCATGAGGATCTTGTGTGTGCAGTAGCTGGGATTGATACCCCTTATGTCGGATATCTTCCATGCCAGGGCCTTCTTGTGCGTCTTCAACACGTCTAAAAAGCTGATCCTTCTGCCCATCATCGAGGTTTGAGGAGATTATGACCGGCAGCCCTCCATTATTGTTCAGAAACGCGTACTCGAGGTGGTCGGGCAGCGGCTTTAATTCTAGGACCGGCGGTTCCTCAACTGAGCTCTTCTCCTTGTCCTCTTCGCTGCTTTCATCGATGGTTACAATAGGCTCGTCGACTTCCTCCCCACACTCGTCGATTGCCATAGAGCGTGTGTATGTCGTGATCGCCGACCTGTGACAGACCTTGCACGGAAAAGAGAAAGTCGTGCTCAAATACGTCTAAGAAATAACACTTATCATCCTGCTCGCTAACTCTTTTTCATTGAGTCGGCCATATCAAAGGTAACCTTTTCCCCATCTACCGTCAAGGTTAACGTCCCGTTCCTAACGTCTATCATGGTCTCCCCCTGGCTAAGAATGGTCTACCTAAACATCAGGGGACATTTTCGTCTTCCTCCATATCTAAGATAACGAAATCTGCGGGAATCACAACTTATCTACTTTAACTAAGACATCCTCGATAACGCCTCGAGGGTACTTTAACGATCTATCAGCTAATTGGAGGCTCATCCTAGTGGGTCGCGGTTCACCTAGACCTAGACGCTTAAACATAGAATACGGCATGAGATTAATACTAGCGCCTAAGTCGGCTAACGCCTGTTCGATTACTAAATCTCCTATAAGACAGGGAATAGTAAAACTCCCTGGGTCTTTTAGCTTCTTAGGAATCTTGCTTTGGAGGATCGCTGAGCACTCCCCTCGTAGGCAGACGGTGGAGAGTTTCGAGCTTCCTTCTGTTCGTCAGCAAGTCCTTCAAGAACTTGGCGAAGCTGGGCATCTGCGTAATAGCTTCAACAAAGGTAAGTTAATATGTAATTCCTTACACATACCCATAAATTTTACCAAACTGCGCCCTCGTTCTTGTCCTTTTTCAGTCGGCCGATACGGGATCTCGGTTGGTATGGCTTCACCGGTGGCCGCTGAATCTCCGTCACTTATCCTTTTCGGGCTCGACCTTCTCCTTCTCAGCGTCGGCCTTCTCGGCGTCGTCACCCCTGACCTCCTCAACTTCGGGCTCGTCGTGGCTCTCGAAGTTGGTATTCTCCTTGGCCTTCTTTTTGGCGGGGACTTCTTGTAGTTCTCGCCCGTTCCTCAGCGTCACCGCCTTGCAGTATTCCTTGGGATTCGGCTCGGTGTAGCTCGGGAGTGATCCCTGAGTGCGCCCCGCCAACTGCTTCGCCATCTGGCCCATCTGTTGCTCCAGTTTCTTGAGCGAGGCGTCCGTTTCTGAGCATGCAAGTCATTCGCCTCCATGTACTCCTCCATCTTTGTCATTCGGCTCTCGTGGGCTGCGGTGGTGCTGCTGAAGTTCGTGAGAAGCGTCTTCATCATGTCCTTCAATCTCCCTCATGTCGTCGGATCCTCCCGCGGGCGCGTTCTGGTATTGTCGTGGTGGCCCGTTTTGGAATCCGGAAGATCGGGGCTGAAATCCTGGTGGTCCTTGGCTCTGATGGTTCTGATTCCCGTACGCCAAGTTAGGATGTGCCCGAGGTTGGAAACTCCGCTGGCCGCCTTGGTAGTTGCCCATATAGTCGACGTGCTCCAATGACTGGCCAAGTTGGCATTCTGAGGTCTCGTGGGCGCGCCGCAAATTCCGCATAAGGGCACGTACGGTGTGTGCTGCGTTGGTGTGGTGGTGGTGGTGGCTACGGCGTTCACGGGGCTGCGCCTGCCCAGACTTGGGAAGTAATGCGCCGATCACCGTCTGCAACTGGGAGTTCGTCGAGGCAAGTTGCTGCTGAAGCGCCTCGATCTTAGCATTAGTGGCTGTCTCCTCGGATAACTCCAAATACACCGGGTGTCTTCATCCTGGTATTGCCCCTCAGAAGCTGTTCCTCGAATAGTCCTCGATTAAATTCACGTGTCGGTGGCATTAAGCTTCACGAGTCCTCCTCCTGCGGCTCCGTCTAACATATGAACAGTCTGATCGTTGAGCCCCTCATGGAATCGGTTGATCTGGGCTGCCTTCGACATCCCGTGCTGCGGGCACCTCTTTAATAAGGCCTTATAACGCTCCCACACTTCGTACAGGTTCTCTGAGTCCTTCTGGTGAAATAGGGAAATCTCCGTCTTCAGCCGTAGCACCTTCGTCAGTGGGAAGTAATGGTTGATGAAAGCGGCTCGCATCTCCTCCCAGGTGGTGATCGACCTTGGCAACATATCCAACCAGTCCCTTGCTCTGAACTTGAGTGAGAGTGGGAATAGCATCAACTTGATTGCATCGCCCGGGACCCCATTAATCTTGATGGTGTCTGTCCCCGTCAGGAATGCCTTAAGATGTGAGTTAAGGGTCGTCGTCGGGATTACCCTCGAACTGGGCCGTCTGAAAAATCATCTGAAGCCAGGAGTGCTTCAGTTCGAAGTTGTTATTCTCTATCGGCGGAATGACGATCGCCGATTCAGTACCGCCTAGTGCGGCATTTTTTAGGAGGTCTTGAAGTGATGGCTCCTCCTCCGGAACGTTGTGGACGGGCACTCGATGGTCTGCCATGTCCACTTCTGTATTGGGACTATCTACGGTGGTCTCTCTGCACGTGAGTGTTTGGTGGATTCCTGCGAACTATCCTCTGAATAGCTAACTAAACGGTCGTGAGAGCTAGTGGATGCTCCTTCGGTATCGTACTTCAGTTTCCTTCGTAAACTTCCGCTCGAAATCCGGGTTTGCCTCAACGATGGGACCCGATGGATGGCTTCGGGTCATTCACCGCTGAATCGTGCCTTCAATATGTGAAAACAAAAGAAATTAGCAAAGGAATAATAAAACGTCGAAAAGATTACGATAGTACTAATGACGCAGGAAACAAATAACGCAAATAACACAAATAATGCAAGTAGTAATAGCAAATAAAGATGTCAGATAAAAATGGCTAAATAACCGAACTACGGTGTTCCTAATATCAATCTATTCCCCGGCAAACGGCGCCAAAAACTTGATCGACACGTAGTGAGTGATGAAAGTGCGACAAGTGATAAAATAAAACGTAAACCTAATTACTATCACCAACGTGCGAAAGGCAGTGAACCCATCGTTTGTAGTGCAGTAAGTGAGTAAACGAGTATCGAACACAAGGAATAAATCAAGTACTAGTAATGACCTAATCGTCTCGATATTTAGCCTAAAGAAAATACGCAAATTGTTTGACGACAACCTAACAGATCACTCCTAATTCAATCAGAAATTCAAAGGACGACTAACTGATACGAGAGTTTTCAGAGATGAAAGACGTGCTCGGGATTCGAATCCCGCTAGGTATTTACAGCTAAGACAATAAAATCGCTCCTAAGTGCTTAAGACTAAATCGCAGTAATTTCCTGCCCGCTTGCGATTTTGCTGTCGCCCTAACACTCGCCGGGAATCTAAAATTCATTCATTACTAACGCGCGGGATCGAGTATTTGCTTTCGCCCTATACTCGAATCCTATCTTCTATGAACGGCCTAAACGTTATTTAGCTGTCGCCCTAAACGTTTTTCCAAGCAATCACTTTAACACATAGAATATTAAAGCAACGAAACATATTCTAGAACGATAAATAGCAATAGCACAAAGTCCGATAATATACGTCTTAACTGCGAATTATTCTAGCGTTCATCTAATCCCACACAACGGGATTTGCTTACTCATAATAAAGGGAAAAACTACGAAAGAATTGAAAGATAAAGCCGAAGAACTCATGATCTTTTCCTACTGCTGCTGAATCTGGGGTGATCTCGGGGAAAGATCTTCGTTCTCGTTAATTCGCCGTGGATTCTTCGTTGATCCGTCTCTTGCGCTCTGGACGGGATTTCCTGTTCTTTTCGCCCTAATTTCGTCTCTGGATGATTGGGAATTGATCTCTGGTCGAAGTCCCTTCTTTCTGAGTCGAATTTGTCTTTTTATAGAAATTTCGCACTGGTCACCCTGGGACATGGGCTGTCACGGCCGTGACCGTCACCGACTCAAGGCGAGGAAAATCGAAACACACGTCACGGGAAAGTGCATGGATGGTCACGGCCGTGACCATCATCAGTGGGCCTCTCTGCCATCGGTCACGGGTACGTGCGTTGCATGTCACGGCACGTGACCTACATTGGCGGATTTTCTGCCTCGCGTCACGGTCAAGGCTTAGGTGTCACGGCCGTGACTGTCGTCAGCGCCTGCTCCCTCGCTCTCTGTCCCTCGTCACGGCCGTGACCTTAATGCGTCTGGCCGTGACCGAGGGCAGTTTCGCCCTTTTTGGCGCCGTTTTCTCCGTTTCGCTCAGGGGAAACTTGTCAAGCTCCTATAATATCAAAATAGGTGTAAATATGTTGAATAATTGCACAAAGTGATTGCTAAACCTATGTTATACCCTAATAAAGTACTACGATAAACGCACTAAAATGCGTTTATCACACTCCTCGTCGAACTCGCGTCGCGAGATAAACATACCATCCATCTGTTCTAGTAATCGGATGGTCTCGTCATGCTCGCCGGTCCTCGCATAACGAAGGCTGTCGTGAACCCGCGTTCCTAAAAATGAAAGAGTAAAATTATTTATTTTGATACTAAACAAATAACGTTAATATATCAATAAACTTACGATGGTCTCCATAAAAACCGCATCCCCCATCTGAAATCCCTGTGACATCTGTCGATCGTGTGGAGATATGTAGAGGCGAGTGATCTGATGAAAACACTCGTAATATCCATCCTCCACCGAGTTGAAGCCAGTCGCAGAAGGACCATCCATGACCGTGTCCTCTCGAGCATCCCATAGCCAACCCAAACAGCGTGATGCGATCTCCAATCCATCCCCAGCCGCTGTCTCCTCTCGTTTGTATGGAGATTATTGTCTCGATACGGCGGTATAATTGGAATTCCTTGGATAATTCCAAATTGCCGGAGTACTCGTTCGGGGTATTGAAACTCCACGATATTGAAGAATATCAGTGGACACCTCGATCGACAAGCCGTAGGTAAGCATTCTGCTGGAAGAGCAGCAATCTCCGGGAGCGACATATTGTACGGCGTCCACGCAAATTGATGCGGCTGCATGCGATCAATGCACTCGCGGATTGTGTGCACGTTCGAATTCGTCGAAGATGTGAAATCAAACGTGGCGTTCCACCTGTCAAATATTTAAAGCTCCAATTATAAATGTAAGAATGAAAAAACACTTCGCAATTTATGGAAGAACGACCATACCTCGCAGCATGTGGCGGAGCCGGTAAGACTATCCCGTCGACTGTACGGGGCTCCATCGTGATACGATTAACACCTCGTACTGGCTAAAATGGCAAAATCCTCACATATGCCCATGCCTAAAACAAATCATTGTTCTAAATAAATGTTTAAAATATCTATACACTTAATCATATTTTCAATATAATTACCTGCAACAGCCGTATGGGTCCGCCTATATTTAGCTTGTTAGGCTCGATTGCCGAACAAAGCTCTCTGTATAGGAATGCCAGCACCGCACTACCCCAACTAAATGTGCTCACCTCCTCAATATCCTCCAACAGCTGGAGGTAAGTCAATGATACGGTGCTGGCGCTATAATCGGGGAACATGACCGCACCAAAGCAGCATCGCATACCCCGTGCTGAACATTCGACCTCTTCCTCATCACTATCATCCGTTATAGGATGGTCCAACAACCAACTCGCTAACGACTTCATCGATAGCGATGACCCCCTAATTCTATCAGCAGGCGGTCTAAAACCTAGCAACCGCTCACACTCGTCCATCCACTGTGTGATCGTCCTCGAAACGATCACACCGGAGACACAACTACCATCCACAGGCAAACCCCACAAAATACCTACGTCATGTAAAGTGACGGTCGCCTCCCCAACAAAAAAATGAAAGGTATGGGTCTCTTTTCTCCGACGCTCTACCAACGCTGTAATCAAATGAGGGTCAACCCTCTGCGACATGCAGCTGTACGCTGTATAGACCCATATCGTTCAACTTTCCTAATAAGCGACCGTGTAAGATATTCGTGCTTCTCTAGTACCACACACTACATTTTCTAAGGACCTAATCTTAATAGTTCTATCTAAGGCTGTCTCATCTAACAACAAATGACGACTACGGTGATTTGACTGCATCGCCAACACCGAACTATCACGAGGCCCGTAACAAGAAGAAATACATTCTACATTTAAAAAAAAAACCAAACAAATCAGCAATCAATAAAAGCATTTGATAATGAGGAAATTAGCACAAAATTCTTATTTCGGATCGTAACGGGGTACCCGAACTAATCGTGAGTAGTACGTCGGACGCGACGGGGCAACGTATCGGGGTGGCGGGGCAGTGGGGCTCGTCGGGGCAGCGGGCAGTCGGGGCAGTCGGGCAGCGGGCTCGTCGGGGTAGCGGGACGGCGACGGGGTGGCGGGGCAGCGTTCGGGTGGGCCGGGCAATGGGGCAGGGCGGGCGGGGCAGTGGGCAGGGCAGGGCCTGCGGCGGGGGGCTGTGGGTCGCGGCGTGGCGGTGGGTCGCGACGGGGTGGCCGGGGCAGTGGGGGAGGGCGGGCCGGCGGGGCAGTGGGGGAGGGCGGGACGGCGGCGCAGTGGTGTGCTCGGCGGGCGGCGGGGCGACGGGGTGAGCGGGAGGGGCAGTGGGTCGCAGTCGCGGCGGGGCGGCGTCGAGGCACGGGGTGAGCGGCGGCGTGGAGGTCGGCGCTGCTTCGTCGTCGTCTGGTTCGTCGTCGTCGTCGCTTCGTCGTCGTCGTCTATCGTCGCCGCCTCGTCTTCTTCGTGCGTAGGGTTTTAAAAAAACCAGATCTAATTCGTAATCCCAGATTACGAGTTACTCTAACTCGTATTCTGGGATTACGAGTTACGCCACGTGTGCGTACGCGCCAGCTGGATCGTAACTCGTAACTCCAGATTACGAGTTAGAGTAACTCGTAATCTGGGATTACGGAATCGCCTATTTTATTAATGTTTTCGATTTTACGTTTATTTTGTTAATGCTTATTTTTTTTGTTTATTTAATTAAAAATCCAATATCAGAGGTAGCTTTATTCTTATTTTATTATTTATTTACAATATTAGCAATAAAAAATTAAAAAAAAATCTGCAGTTAGCCAGTCATAACTATTGCCGTATCTAAATTATTGGACCAAACCCAATTCACTCAACCTTCTGGGCTCGTGATTATCAAGGCCCAATATTACGTCATAAAAAAACTACAAGGAATGAATCTACCAAGCTTGGTTAGTTAACCACGATTAACTTTCCCATCATCCTAATTGTTCAAATCTATCTAACTATATTTAATTGATTTGGTGTGTCAATAATAATTACATTTTTACCTTTACTTTTGACCTTATTCCAATAATATCAAACAAAGTCAAATTTTGCTTATATTTAACAATAATATAACTAAACTTAATATTCTAATTTGATCTAGGAAATATAACGAAAATATACATTTAAATGTAGTTTTGTTGTGGTGTTGACACATGTTCCACAATAATAATTACAATAAAAGTAAAAATAATATTAAAAAAGTACTCATTATGTTATGTTACTAATTAAAATACCCATTTATCTTAGCTTAATTTTTAGTAAACAAACTACTATAAATAGTTAATATTTATATATAGGCTTAATTATCTTTTTAGTCCGTAAGTTAGGGGGTGGCGTTATAGGAACCATTATCTTCGGATTGTCAAAATAGGGACAGTAACTTTCAGAAAAATGACAATTTATGGACACTATACGGTCCGACCCTGTATTGTAACCCAAACCCGTTGACGTGGCAGGCGACCCGCTGACATGTGCCTCTACACATCATTAAGGAATCCGACCTGGCGCCACCTAATAAAAATAACCCAAAAAATGACAAAAAATTCCAACTGATATACAGTCGCTAATGAAGAGATAAAAATTAAAAAAATAAAGGGTTAATTCACTTTCAGGCCCTATTAACATGTTTGGATTTGAGTTCAGGCCCTACTAGAGTTTGGGTTAGGAATAAGGATCAATTTTTCGAAAAATTAAGTGGTCAGGCCCTAAAATGACGCAAAAAAGACATATTTAATCCTGACATATGCCAAAATTACGATGTATACCTAAATAATCCGTTCCAGCCAATTATAACAGTTCGCGCTGAACGCTGAAAAAGAACACTTCCTTTCACTTGGATAACAACAGTCTTGTATTGAGTACCATGTTCGTCTATTTAGTAACAAATGACGTCGCAGAAGTAACACATTCAAAAATAATATCGATTCCTACAACATCATTTGTTACTGTGTTACGGTATTACTTTTGAATGATGTGGTACTTCTGCGACTTCGTTTGTTACTAAATAGACGTCAATATGGTAATCAATACAAGACTGTTGTTATCCAAATGAAAGGAAGTTTTTTTTTTCAGCGCAAAACTGTTATAATTGTTCTCGAACCCTCCACCGACCATCCCCCTGTTTTCCTATACAGAAAATTCATCTTATAGGGAGCAATGCTCGATCAGTGGGAAAAATAGGGTTCGATAGTCCGATGTAATAAAATGTCTGTTAATAACATTTTACTGTCGATAAGTAACGTCTTATGACGTTAAAATAACACTTACGATTTTTACAGTAATAAATCAGTATAATTGTGTAACAGTTATAATTGTTCTTGAACCCTCCACCCGACCATCCTCCCCATGTTTCCCTAGACAGAAAATTCATCATTATAGGGAGCAATGCTCCTATAATGGGTTACCAATTTTCAATCTCAAAACGTGTAATAAGATCGAAACGCTAATGATTCGATCTTTTATAGGAGAATGCTAATGGTCGTCGCGTCGAGTTTAGGGTTTACGGTTTAGGGTTTATGGTGTAATACCGCATGATTGAAAACAAAACAAGGTGTTAACAATCGACTGTGCTCAATCAGTGTGAAAAATGGGGTTCGATAGTTCGAGGTAATAAATATGTCTGTTAATAACATTTTACTGTCGATAAGTAACGTCTTATGACGTTAAAGTAACACTTGCGGTTGTTACGGTAACAAATCAGTATAACTGTGTAACATAAAACTGACATCAAATACCATTCAGAAATCACTTTTATTAAGGGTAATTTCGTCAAATCACAGTTTTTGTCTTTTCACTTATTTTTGGAGAAAATAGGTCCTTAAAACTAAAGAAAATCCTGACAGGGCCTGATTCCTAATTTTAAAATATAGTAGGCCTGACACAAAATTTGCCCAAAAATAAATGAGAGATCCACCATGGGTCAGATCCCCTCCTCCAGATCACCACCACCACCAGGACGCAACGCACCTCACGCGCAGCCACCACCACCAACCACCGTCGCCGCAGCCATCGCCATCGCGCGATTTCACCTCAGACGTACCCGACGAACTACTCGCTGTGATCCGTCTGCCGCCGATGGCTCGCCGTCGAGGGCCAGTCCCGCCAGCACCTCTCCCTCAACGCATCCGCCGATCTAAGCCCTCACCTCCATTCCCTCATATCGCGCTTCGATTCCATCGCGAACCTCACACTGATGTGCGACCGTAAGTCGATCTCAATCGGCAACGAGGATCTCGAGTTCATCTCCCTCCACTGCCTTAGTCTCACGCGCTTGAAGATCAGTCACGTGGGTATGCTCGCCGTCGCCAAAAACTGTAAAATCTTCGTAAATTCACTTGTGGGTCTTGCAAATATGCACTGCTGAATAATTGTGGTCTGCTTCTCCATTATTTGGATCCTGAAGCTAATATGTTCTCCATGATGAAATTGAAATCGTAAAGAATCGGCGGCGGTGAGAGCTGAAATCCCCAATCGAAGTTTTCGTTATCTAATAGTTCTTCATTGCGACGGAAAGCAAAAATCGCGGCGGAGCCGTATTTAATTTTTTTTATTATTTTTCCTCATGTGAATTTCTGTTGCTATAACCCCATATTTTTTATATTTTTCCTCTTGTAGCGACGGAATTTTTGAATATCCTATCACATGGGCTGTGTATAACATGCAGTCAACTAGTTTCACCAAATAATCACAGAATCACATGTGAATCAATATGCAACAATCTAATCAATTTTAGCTCAAATATAATGCATGCTCGAATATTATTAGGAACTTAGACATTTACTGATCCCAAATCGAATTGCTTAATTTATAGACCTAACGTCATTACAATTACATGGTTCATCAAAAGTCTCTAACGCGCATGGACCAAAAAGGCCAACACTTACAAAGAAAAGAATAAAAATTAGGTGTTGTCCTCACTGCATTGGGGTCGTTCGGTTAGTGAGTGATTTGGTCTCAATGGACTGTAAAAAGTTCTTGAAAGTAGATGGATCGTAAAAAGCTGTCTAAGTGGTGTAGGAGTTTAGTTAGCTGAGTATAGTCATTAGTCATGTATCACTAAGCATGGGTCATATGTATATAGGGGTTTAAAAAAATATCCGAATTTAAATGCATTAATTATTTCGAGTTTTTTCCTAAGTTGAAGAGACGTTCTCAAAGCAGCATCTCTTTTAAAAGACAAATCAGCCAAAGCCATTTGATTTGTTTTTTTTTTTTTTTCGAGAGTTTCCGTTAAAAATTGCATCAGATATTTAATCGTCAAAAAAAGATGCCACGATGATCACGATGAATTCTTGCTACATTTTTTTTTGGAGGCGTTGGGTACAATTGAACCTATAAACGATTAAAATGCTATTATATATACGATACATGAAGCAAATCATCAACGAGACAAATGTGATTGATTACTGTGGTCCATTAGGAGAGCTATCTATTCGTTTGACTTTTTACATCTTATCTTTTCTTTTTTGTGTATTATTGTTGATCTTACATATTTTGTGGATAAAAGTAAAATTGCTTGAATTAAAAGACGCCACGTGTTTAGATATTGACGATTATTTTGTTCGATTATTTTAGATAATGACATTTTTTAACTCATCAATTAATTAATCACGTGCAAAATATAGATAACGGACCACATGGAAAAAGGCTGGAGGAGAATGACAAAAACAATCTCTCTCATTTTGCCTTTAAAGGGAATTTTTCTATCTCAAGCGAATTATATGAAGTGGTATTTAAATTATGAACTTACATTTATGGCCTTAGATAATCAATTAACTGATCTTTCTAATCTCATATTTCGTCATGTTCAATTTCTCAAGCAGCAACTTACTGGAGTTTTTTGCTCTGATTTCTTAACTTCTCATTGTAATTAGTTATGAAATCTACTTTTGTATTAAGACATAGTTAGTTGTCTATAAAATAAAAAGTAGATATTTTTGTTTATATGAAAAATGTATTTTAAGATTCTACCAACTGAAAATTGTATTCAAAAGTTTTTTCGGATGACTATTCCCTTTAATTTATTCACATTTATTCTATTACTTTGCTAAAAATTCAAATGAGATATGAATAATTTGTAGCTTATATTCGACGTTTGTAGATATTTGCTTATTTTGACATATGACGTTAATATTATATGTAGATATTCTTAATAATTAAAATTTTAAAATAAACTCTTCAATTTTATATAAATTCTAAATAGTATATAAATTTTGCTTTTTTATTTCTTTTGAATAGTATGTAAGTTGTGTTTATTGATTTTAACTATTAATAGCATTCATGGCAACATAGTAATTGTATTATTAAAAATCGACGTACCAATTCTGCATACCAAATTGAATGGTTCTCACCATTTATATTATTTGAAAATAAAAATAAACAAAATTTGTAGTACAACTATACATGGAGATAAATAATAGAATATACAACTCGGGGAATCTGAAGTAATGTTGCCAAGGAAGTACAATAAGATGGGTCCACTTTGTCATAGTCTTTATTAGATATCACGAGTATGCAAAGGACATTCGGTAACCTAATTGAAATAGACATCTGAAAATATCTACTCTTCGTTGCTTTGAACTATATTACCTTACTTTGCATTTGTAATTTAAATAAATTACACTAGAAAACATACACGTTTTCTTTTTTTCTTTTTAAAATTCGTCTATTCTCACTCTAAACTATTTCGAAACTTCTATATAAAGGGATTCGACTCACTGAAAACAATTGCAACACAATTCCACCACTTATCCTCCTCTTACAACAAGATTAAAAGATATAAAATAAGTCATGTTCAAACATAACTCTCACACATTCAACATTGCATTATCCCCCCACCAAACCCTGATAGGAAAACCATTGCTCTTCAATGGAACCAATTTTACCATACCATTCTCAGTCAAACCTCCTCCTAGGGTTTCTTCAAGAATCTCAACCTACAAAAAAAGCACTAAAAAGTACGAAAAATCGTTTCGTAGTAATACCGTGAGGGCTATTTGGACACTTCGGTCGAAAAATCGACCACGGTTACAGCGATCGTGACCGTTCTTCAAACCATGGGTGGTGCCCTCACGCACCTTGGCTTGAACCGTGGGCTCGACGACGTAGCCGACTTGCTCGGTCGAACCCTACGGCTCGAGCTCGTGGCTGCTGAGCTTGATGATGGTGAGTTAATAAGTTAATTGTGGGAAAAAGTTATTAATATTAGTTGCATGTTAATTATAAATTAAATGACTATTTATATTCAGTCATCATCCGAGTTTTGGGAAACCCATGCGTGTAATACATCTATACTCTTTTATGAAGCCTCAAGACTTAGATATATATAAACGGTCATTTGGTCTGTTATTGTAGAATAAATTAAAATATAATATTAAATTATAAGAACACCAACCCACTACATGACATTTTTATATTATCAATTTTACCAGTCAATTTTAATTTATTATTATTTACAATTAATATAATACATTTACATATTATGTAGCACATAGAGCCAATATAATACGTTAATATAATACATTTACTAGTTTTTTACCCGTGCAATGCACGATATTATCTGTATTATGATTTATTAAATTTATGTTGATAGTGGGTAGTATCGTGGAATTAACATTTGATGTGTAATTTTTATTATTTAATTTATTTTTTAATTAAGGACACATGAAATAATATAATTTATTTCTATATTCTATAAGATATATATTATATGCATAATGAATGGTGATTAGTTATAAATATGAGGTGATGTGATCAGAGACCCAATAAACATGGATTTTTATTATTTTAAAGGTATACTTACTCATCTTTCTTGTTCCTTGATTTTATGTCGAAAGGTGGGTGGGTTTTTTTAATCCTTCAAACTAATCGATTGTAAAATATTTAACTTCAGAAAATATTTAGTTACATGTTGGATTGTGGCCATACTTATCTCTGAAGTACTATGAATGATGCAGAACCATATATCGTTTTCTTAAGCAAGATATTTCAATAGCATTTCTATTTATTTTGTTTGATTTTATTTAAGCTATTTGATTAACGTACTTAATTACTACAAAAGGTAACTAACTTTCGATAAAAATAAAATACTGGTATACATTTTTGTAATAAACCAATACTAAATAAGGCTTCATAATTATCTGTCCTGTAATTTAAGGAATGCGAAATTATATGACTGGACATTAAAATTAAGTAATTTAGGACATTATAAGCCAAAACCCTAAATTTTGCCCCAAATTCTAGGTCTCGGGCATCTAATCTAGGGTTCGGGCAAATTTAAGAGGTGACATTATACAAACAACTTTCAAAATTAAACACTTCTGAAACAAAATCTAGGATTTTTTACGCGTATAGTATCCTGCTTAATTTTGAAAAGTATTGTCCCTATATTAACACCACTAAATTGTTTGTCCCTTTATGCCCCCACAATACTCAAAAAATAACTAAACAAATAAAAAAAATAACATTGCTAATTTAGAAAAAAATAACATTGCTAATTTTTGTTTTTTTGTGTGTGTTCTATTATTGTGAATTAGATACGGGAAAAGAGAAGGAACCAATAAAAGCTTACGCAAGGCACAAGGGAAAAAAGACAACGAAACATACTACGAATCGACCTTTGACGTCCCAAGTGATTTTGGAGAGATTGGGGCAATCCTAATAGAAAACGAACACCACCAAGAAACCTATGTCAAGAATATCGTCCTAGAGTTCTCAAGTGGTCCTATTGAAGTTACATGTCTATCATGGATTCATCCCAAGTTCGACAACAAAGAAAAGAGAGTCTTTTTCACTAACAAGGTAATATATTTAAGGGTCGGTTATTTTTTCTGTCATGTTCTTTAACTTTAGAGCATCCCAACGGGTACTTTACTTTTGTTAAAACACAAAAATAAAGTACGTTTCTAATCCAACGGAACTCAATATTTAACACAAATATTGTGTTGATTAGCAGAAAAACTCTAGTTATACGGTACACATAATTTTCAACACAAAAATAGAGTTTTAGTTCCTATTTATTTATATTTATTTAATATAATATATTATATTATATTCAAAATATTTGATATATTGTTATAATAATAATAAAAGTAAAATAATATTATTTTCTTTTGTGTCTTTTAATTTAATAAAATTATACTTAATAATATGGTAATTTTATAATCTATTTAAGTAATACTAATAATTATAATCTATTGACTTTTTAATTTTATATAAGAAAGTTTAATAAGTCAATTATGATAGTAATATATAGCAATTTGATTTTTAGTGTATAAATAGAGTTAATGGGTTGGAGTGAAAACTAGTGTAGAAAATAGAGTTTATGGATTGGAGTAAAAGCAATGTAGCAACTGCATTATTGTGTAATATTACATGTATTTATGCCGTGGGTTAGAGATGCTCTTAGGGGTTGACATTATACATCTAATAACTTTAAAAGTAAGCAATTGGAGAACATTATACACATGAATCACAGATTTTGTTCTAAAATTGCTTAATTCTGAAAGTTGTGGTCTGTATAATGACGCCATGGGCAAGAACTGAGATTATACGCAGTAACCCTAGAATTTAAGATTTTGGTGTATATCGTCCCTAAATTGCTTAATTTGAAATTTACTGCCCCTATAATGTCACTCCACTAAATTCGTTAGTAAGTATAATGACACTCCACTAAATTACAGGACTAAGAAATTATTAACCCTACATTAAATATATATTTATAAGTATTTTACACGTGTTCATGTAGTATATTGATGGTCATTTATAGTGGTGTAATGTGTGTGTATTATCATTGTATTTGTTTTCGACATTAATACCATACCATTACCATCGTCAAAATAATTTAAACCATACATAGTAAATGAAAAATTATTTATTTTCTGTTTGTTGTGTTTTATATTATTTTCTAAAGTATATAGAATTTATATTTATGTATGAGTAGAATTGGGTGGGATGTAAAATGGTCACGGTGGTCCATATAAATGATTGGTACTCTAGGTCGAGTCACTTTATGGTCCAGACCTTGAACTAGTGATAGAACTATTTTTCACATCTTGTTTATTACTTCTGTTTTTTCATTTAAAATAATGAGAAGTCACCAAAATAATATCCTAAAAACAAATATATTGGCATCCTCTAAATTACTTTCAATTTTGGAGTGCAGTCGTATTTGCCCTCCCAAACTCCCAATGGACTTACAAAGTATAGAGAAAGGGAGTTAATAACCCTACGAGGAGATGGCACGGGCGAACGAAAAAAATCGGACAGAGTATACGATTATGACGTGTACAACGATCTCGGAGATCCCGACAATGAACCGAAAACGCCACGACCCGTAATAGGTGGTACGGACCATCCGTATCCACGTCGGTGCAGAACGGGTCGATCCATGACTCAGAACGGTACGTAAAACTAATTGATATTCTGATTATATAAAAGACTGCTTGGTAGTATTCGTACTAGTATTTTAAGCACATTTCATGCGAATTACTTTTAATTTACATTTTCTAACTGATGAAGGTTTTAAATGTCCATGTTTATACATTTGTCTATATATATAAACAAAGATTTGATTTTGTGGCGATAATTGGAATAACTTAAAAAAAAAAAAAACAAATTGTGCAATTATAAGTATATATGACGAGTGTTAATTTTAGCTCTAGGACGATTGCTGTTTTATAACAATATAAATAGTATGATGGCAACATAGCGAGCCTTCAGGTAAGTATAAGTGTAATTTAAACATCCATTCAATTTTTAGTCCTATAATTTAGGCGGTGCGACAGTATAATTTCATCGATGGGGATGAAGCATTATACGAAGAATAATTAAAATTAAACAATTTATGTATAATTTAAATGACAATAAACAATTTATGTATAGGTTTTTGACATGTATGTTCCTAAATTTGTCCGTATAATGTCAAATACTTCCGTAAATTAGAAATAACCCGTATTATTACCCCCTTTAAAAAAAATTTCAAAATAAAATGCAGATCCTCTTTCCGAGACGAGAAGCGCCAGCATCTACGTCCCAAGAGATGAATCGTTCGCCGAAGTGAAGCAGCTCACATTCTCAGCAAACACCGTCTATTCCGTTCTCCACGCTTTGGTGCCGTCGCTCGAGTCGGCGGCCATAGACAGAGACCTCGGCTTCCCACACTTCACGGCCATCGACACTTTGTTCAATGAAGGGTTTGAGATACCAGCGCAGCCCAGAACCTCGGGGCTTTTGCAGATTATTCCTAGGGTTATCAAAGCCGTCACCGACATGGGAAATTCCGTTATGCGCTTCGAGACTCCAGAATTTATCGAGAGTAATGATGAGATTCCTCGTACATTTCTAGCTAGTCAATTCAATTGAAATGGGTTGTGATTGTATGTCTATCATTTAAATGCAGGGGACAAGTTTGCGTGGTTTAGCGATTGTGAATTTGCAAGGCAAACACTGGCTGGTGTGAATCCCATGGCTATCAAACTAGTCACGGTATGCATGGGTGTTGGATTGAATGTATCAATTGGGGAAAACGAGAAACGAAAGATATCTCTACTATTAAGTCACTGAAGATATAAACCCTAATCAATCGCAGGAATGGCCGATCAAGAGTGCGCTCGATCCCGAGGTATATGGCCCCGTCGAATCTGCAATCACAACCGAGATGATAGAAGAAGAAATCAGAGGCTTCACGACTGTTGATGAGGTAATACGAATTTCAAGTTGTTGGAATTGGAGTTTCATCAGTAAAGAAAGCAACATTGTATTAATATTTTGGGACCCTTTTGTGTTTTCTTGTTTTTTTTTTCCTCGATTTATTATGCAGGCGTTGAATCAGAAGAAGCTTTTCATCTTGGACTACCACGACGTGTTCTTACCTTATGTGAACAAGGTCAGGGAGCTTAAGGGCACAACTTTATACGGTTCGAGGACACTATTTTTCTTGACACCCGCGGGAACGTTGAGGCCTCTAGCTATCGAACTAACCCGACCCCCCAAAGGCGACAAGCCACAGTGGAAGCAAGTATTCAGACCAACCTGGGAACCAACTAGGACTTGGTTATGGAGGTTAGCCAAGAGTCATGTCCTAGCTCATGATTCAGGTTTCATCAGCTAGTCAGCCATTGGTAAGTAATAGACACCACCATCTTCTTGTCTTTCTTTATGGTTTTTCTTTTTCATTCTAATTGTGGAATATTTTTAATGGTCTTTATGATTTTGTTTGTAGGCTGAGAACCCACTGCTGTGTGGAGCCTTACATAATCGCCACGCATAGGCAGCTCAGCGCTCTGCACCCAATCCACAGATTATTACATCCTCATCTTCGTTACACGATGGAGATAAACGCTTTGGCCCGTGAGGCTCTTATCAACGCAAATGGGGTCATTGAAAGTTCGTTTTCTCCGGGCAAATATTCCATGGAACTGTGTTCCTATGCTTACGATCAGCTGTGGCGGTTCGATCTCGAAGCTCTTCCAGCAGATTTAATAAGCAGGTAGTGATTGACTTAAATCCATCGTTAATTTTTCTTTTCTTTTTAAAAATATTCAATCTGAAAAAATGGGTCGAATTTCTCAGAGGAATAGCAGTGGAAGACCCAACAGCACCACACGGTCTAAAGCTGACGATCGAAGACTACCCTTACGCAAACGATGGCCTACTAATATGGGACGCTATCAAAGAATGGGTCACAGACTACGTCGGTCATTACTACCCAAATGACCAAAACGACCTCGTACAGTCAGACAAAGAGCTCCAAGCATGGTGGTCCGAGATCATCAACATTGGCCATGGAGACAAGAAAGACGAGCCTTGGTGGCCAAGCCTAAAAACGCCCCAAGACCTAATCTCGATTCTAACCACGATCATATGGGTCGCCTCGGGCCACCACGCAGCTGTAAACTTCGGGCAGTTTGACTTTGCGGGCTATTTCCCTAACCGACCCACCATAGCCAGGAAGAACATGCCCACAGAGGATCCCAAGGAAGAAGAGCGGCAACAGTTTCTCCATAGGCCCGAAGAGTTCTTGCTTGAGTGCTTCCCATCTCAGGTTCAGGCAACATCTGTTATGGCGGTTTTGGACGTTCTGTCTAGCCATGCGCCCGACGAGGAGTACATAGGGGAAACCATCCAAGCTTATTGGGCCGACAATGGTGTGATAAAAGCTGCGTTCGAAAGATTTAGTGGGAGGTTGAAGCAGATCGAGGGGATCATCGATGGCAGGAATGCAGATATGGCGAAAAAGAATAGGGCCGGCGCTGGGGTGGTGCCTTACGAGCTGTTGAAACCCTTCTCCGAGTCAGGCGTTACGGGGAAAGGTATTCCCAATAGTATTTCGATTTAGGGTCTTTTTTCGTAAAGGGAATAAGGTCTTTGCTCAAGTATGATGATATAACTTGAAAGTGTATATTTTGGTGCAAGGAGTGCAGCTCTTGTGCTTTGTCGTTGAATAAGCTGGTTTGGAATGATATTTTGTACTATGCTAACTTTTGAAAATGAGCATCTTTCAAAGGCTTAATTATACTTTTAGTCCTGCGAAGGTGGCGTTTAAGGACACTTTAAGTGGTGCTAATTATACTCTTTGTATCAAAATTGAAGTAACTTGACGACAGTTAAAAGTAGCAATTTTAGTCCCATAAGTATCAAAGTTGAAGCAATTTTATAACATTTAAACCCAGAAATTTAATTCAGTCCGAATCTATACACGTGACGCCGACGACGCTGACTCGGACTAAATTACATGACAAAACAACTAACCGACTTGGTCGTACCATTGCCCTTTTTTTTCCTTCCATCAATCAGTCCATAGCGAAAACCCTAGTCTCCAACTGGTAAGCCTTTGTGAAGAACGAAGGCCAAGAGAGATATGTCGACGTAATGCTGCTCACCGTCGAAGCCCCGACGAGCATGTTCATCACAACTATCTGAAGTTGTATGGCCTCGAGCGGCGAGGCCCCGCCCATGATGAGCCCCGTCATCGCGCCAGGCAACGAAATAAGCCCCACCGTCTTTGCGTTGTCGAGGACGGGCGAGAGCGCGATGATGAGCGCCCTCTTCACCTGCTGGAGCGTCGCCTGGCGAGGGGTCGCCCCGAGCGCCAGTGCGGTCTCCACCAAGTTCAACTGCACCTTTATGTCCTCCCTGAGCTTCTTCATGGTGACCCCGACGACGGTCATGGCGTTCCCCACCACCATCCCCGAGACAGGGATGATGTACCGAGGCGTGAAGGGGAAGACGCGGAGGAGGACGAGGAAGAGCATGGTGACCGCCGTCCCCGCGAGGATGGATGCCCCAGCGACGTACTTTCCCCTCGGGACGTGCTTCGCCCTCTGGCCCGCAGTGTAGCCCGCCACTGAGACCTGCTCGGACGGGAAGGAAATGATGATATGTAGTGACGGAGGAATGCAGACATATAGATAGACAAACAGACCAATCGGACCCATTAAAGACCCGTTGAATCTTCAAACGGATCTGAGTCTAGGCCCACTTAGACAGCCCATGGTGTTGGAGGAGTGTGAGGCGGCCGTGGAATATAGCCCGTCAGTCGGCTATGAGTTGTGCTTGAGATTAAGAGTATTCTCCACCAAATCATGTAAGTGTATTATTCCAAATTCACATAAATATGAGTCACATGGTTTGAACCCATGACTTAAGGACGTCGTTTGGTCAAGCCCTGTTGGGTGTCAAACCCAAGTCCCACATCGGATAAATCGAGGAATTTCGTCAAGTACATAAGCTTGTGGGCTAACCCTCTATTAGCAGTTGGCTAACTCCCACAAGCTTATATGAGTTTGGGCCTGAAAAATCCCTACAACCCATGGGCTGCTGTTATCAAGGGATCATGTGAATATGTCATGAAGTCACATAAATACGGATTGCCATGGGGTTTGAACCCACGAGTCAAGAAGCCATTTGGATGCAGAAGAAAAATTGCTTAATAAAACCGAAGAAACAATAAACATTGTTTTGTTTTGTTTTTTTTTTTAATTTTTGTTACCATGAAAAGGTACGCCGCGACGATCCACACTGGATTCTTCTGCGTGAAGATGAACTGTAGGACGAAGCCTATGATGGACAGCTGAAGGAAGGATCTGAATATGGAATAGACCATCTCAAACTCTAACCCGAGTTTTTGCAAGTAAGAGAGGAGAATGGCCATCGCAACGACGGCCAAGGCAGCCAAGGGCTTTAGCATGCCCTTGGCAAAGTCGAGTGCCCAATGCCAATCCATGTCTGAAAAAGTTTAGCAAGAAAGAAAACAAGTCTTTGTGTTTTAATGGTGGAAGGTATAATTAGGTAAGTGCATGTGAGGGTACACGTACGGTGTACTAAATTTATAAGCATATTGGGGGGAAACGCCATTTGGGGTTAGAAGAGCCCTTCCCCTAATGAGATCTGAGGTTTATTGGGGTGTTCTTTCAGGAGTATTATTTATTACATGTGGGGAGGAGTTTGTTTGTTTGTTTTTTTATTTATTTTGTTTTGATTGAGTGGAGTCCAATACATGGGTAAAGAGGAAGGAATTGAGATTGTTTTATGTAATTTTTTATTTATATACAGGTACGAATTTGATGAAAGTGTCGTTGGTGTTACACGTAGATAGCACCACATTTTTACGAAGAAAAGACCTTCACGGGATGAATTGTTGGCGAGCATTTGAGGTTCGATTTGATTTCTTGAATATTTGTTTATTAATGGGTGAGTGTGTGTTTATTTAAGATTCTATGTCGTCACTAGAAAAGCAACCTATTAGAGCATCTTCAACGCACGACATAAAAATACAGTTAATTTTACCTGATAATACAGCTGATACGGTGCTTTTACTCCAACCCATAAACTTTATTTTCTACACTAATTTCCACTCCGACCCATTAACTCTATTTTCTACAATGAAAATCAAATTCCTATTTATTACTACCATAATTGACTTGTTAAACTTAATATTATAATGAATCAAATGTCTATATATTATAATTATTTATATTTAAAAATTAAATAAAATTATAAATTAATAAAAGGAAAATACTGAACAAAAATTAATATTATTTTTACTTTTACTATTATAAGATTGTCAAATATTTTAAATATATTAAAATATATTTTAATAATAAAATATATATAAACTAGAAACTCTATGTTTGTGTTGAAAATTGTGCCCCAATCTCATCCAAAAGTTGTATACTTTCACCACACATTACATGTCCTTTACATATAAATCGATCGATTATAGAACAGAGAAACTAAGGTTTGATGCACGATGAGATCTAACTAAATTTGTTGTGTGTGTTGTTGATCGTTCATAACCAAAGACTCCGACAACTGCAAAATCTGTTCCTTGTAATGTCTCATCTATGTCTCAAAATACAGAATACTGAAAAAATATTTACCCCTTATCAAAATCAGTGCATGAAGATGATCGAAATGTGCACGTCAGACTTATGAAGGTTAAAGAAGATATCGAGTGTTTAAAAGAGAAACAGGTTCGTTTTAAAACTGGCGCGTTTTCAAGCCACCTATGAGATTGCCAACAGTAGCGACGTTTTCAATTAAATAACTTACAAAGTTGCTAGTGGCGGCGACGTTTTGAGCTATCAGGAAATCTTGGCGGGAGTTCTACATATAAAACAGAGACTCATGCGCGCAGTTTTTGTTCATCGTTTTCAGCTGTTTGCAGCAGAGTTTTTCTTGTTCTTCAGAAGATTTGCGTTTTCAATCTTCTTGATTTGTTATCAGACTCTTGTTGATTAGTGATTAAATTCTCACACCGTGGATGTAGGATTGATTCATCATCCGAACCACGTTAAAATCGATTGTTTACACAACTAAATCGCACTCAATTTTACACCCCTTTTATAAATATAGAAAAATACAGGATCTAGATTTCAATTTGATCATAATGAAAATAAAAAAGAATAAGTTAGACACATTTATTTGTTTTATCATATAAATAACATGAAATAACAATTTATTTAAAACTTTGGTGCAATATGTCATTAGAAAAAAAATAAAAAAATTAAAAAGAAATTTTTTTGAACCACCTAATTTAACAAAATGTCAGACATCTTTGACATGTGACCGAGAATTGAACAACGGATAGAACAGTCATTAGGTTTAAAAAACTTAAACATTATTTGATATAACCTAGAGGTGTTCATAAGGTTTGACAAACCGTACCAAACCGTAATCGAACCGTGGGTCAATGGTTCGGTTAACCGTGGTCAATCGTTACAGTTGAAACAGTAACCGAACCGTCAATTATAAAGGTTCGGTACGCTTGTTCATTTTCCTAATCGTAAACCGACGGTTTATAACCGTATTTCATGTAATAATTAAATATATGGCATTGCCAATTTAGTCGCCATTTTTTATTTTTGTTTTTTCAACCATAGATTAAGGTGAAACTTGGGCGAATATTAAGTGATAAACTTGATATTTAGAAGCAGATGCCTGCGATGATTTTCAAAATGAAGAATGAGCGAATATCGCAATATTGTTTTAATATTCAAGGTGTATTTTTTTTTTTAATTTTTTAATATATTTGTAAGTTGGGTTGAAACTTTCATTTTTAACAATTTTTTTATAACAAAGCAAAATTCTTTTATTTATTTCAATTATTTCTAGAGAAACTTTTTTTTTTAAAAAAAATAAATTGAACCGTAAACCGGCAGTTTCAAACCATAACCGTAACCGGATCGACCGGTTCAAAACCGTAACCATAACCGCGATTACCACGGTTCGGTTACGATTACAGATTTTCAGTAACCGTAAACCGACGGATCATAATGGTGAACCTAACCGAACTAACCGTATGAAAACGTCTAATATAACCTAATCAAATTCCGCAAACCAAACGAACCCTAACTACCTTTCAGATAGTTGTGTCACGGTCTAACAAGGCCTTAATGGGTTCGATTGTAGGCCCAATAACATTATTGGATCAACCCAACTCGGCCCAAGGTTAATGATTAGATATATAGACCAAAAAAAAAAACAAATGGAGTAGCATATTACGAACACTTGAAACCCTAGTTAGCAACACTATTGTACTCGCCACCGCAAATGGCAGCCGCCGCCGCACGTCCCCTCGTCACCGTTCAGTCTCTCGGCGGAGATATGGCGACCGATTCCAACTCCGTTCCCATCCCCGACGTCATGAAGGCGCCGATCCGACCCGATATAGTCACCTTCGTCCACTCGCAGATCTCAAACAACGCCCGGCAGCCATACGCCGTGTCGAAGAAGGCCGGACACCAGACCTCCGCCGAGTCCTGGGGTACCGGCCGCGCCGTGTCGCGTATCCCCCGCGTGCCGGGCGGCGGCACGCACCGCGCCGGGCAGGGTGCCTTCGGAAACATGTGCCGCGGCGGGAGAATGTTCGCTCCGACTAAGATTTGGAGGAGATGGCACAGAGCCGTTAACGTGACGCAGAAGAGGCACGCCGTCGTGTCGGCGATCGCCGCTTCGGCCGTTCCGGCGTTAGTGATGGCGCGCGGGCATAGAATTGAGGAAGTTCCCGAATTGCCCCTCGTTGTATCTGATTCTGCTGAGGCCGTGGAGAAGACTAATGCTGCTATAAAGGTAATCAATTTCATAGATTTTATCTCTCTCCCTCATCCTTTCCCTTAGATTCACGAGAAGCATGGAATTTACTGTACAATCTTTGATCGTAACAGTTGCTTAAACAAATCGGAGCATTCCCTGATGTTGAGAAGGCAAAGGACAGTCATGCTATTCGTCCTGGGAAAGGAAAAATGCGCAATCGTCGCTATATCTCTCGCAAGGGACCTCTGATTGTGTACGGATCTGAAGGATCTAAGCTTGTGAAGGCCTTTAGAAACATCCCTGGCGTAGAAATTGTCCACGTGTCACGTCTCAACCTCTTAAAGCTTGCCCCTGGTGGTCATCTTGGTAGGTTTGTGATATGGACTAAGACTGCTTTCGAAAAGCTCGATGAGATTTACGGTACCTTCGATAAACCATCCGAGAAGAAGAAGGGCTATGTCTTGCCTAGGGGCAAGATGCTAAATGCTGATCTAGCTAGGATCATCAATTCTGATGAGGTGCAGTCTGTTGTGAAGCCAATCAAGAAGGAGGTTATAAGGGCTCCTCTTAAGAAGAACCCATTGAAGAATCTGAATGTGATGTTGAAGCTCAACCCTTATGCTAAGGCTGCTAAGAGGATGGCTCTGTTGGCTGAAGCTGAGAGGGTGAAGGCGAAGAAGGAGAAGCTCGATAAGAAGAGGAAGCCCATCACTAAGGTAATGATGTCTTATCAAGTTTATGTGCTTAGTAATTCAATGAATTTTTCACGGTTTATTCCATGGTTTGTTCGATTGATGTAGGAGGAGGCTGCTGCGATCAAGTCTGCTGGGAAGAATTGGTACAAGACTATGATCTCAGACAGCGATTACACAGAATTCGAGAACTTCACAAAGTGGCTTGGCGTATCCCAGTGATCTACTCTCTTCTTTTCTATTTACTTTCTTATGGTGTCACAATACTTGTGTCTGTGTTTACTTTGGTTGTTGAGTTATGCTGGTATGGAGATTATGCGTTGTCTTACTTCTTTACATATGGGCTGGTTATATTATATTACCCTTAGTTTCTTGGATGTTTTTCTAGAGACTAATTCTTGAAAGTATCTTACATGTTTTCGAAACTTGCCATTTTGTAATACATCTTTTGTGAGGCCTCGCTTCAAAGGTTCAATTGTTATTACAATATAACTATCACGGAAATTTGAGATATGGCACGCAATGTTATGTTAGGCGTAGTTTTTTACACTTCAAAACTTTTGAGTTCAATTTGGACATACAACCAACCACTTTTCTAATCACCTTGGGGAATAAAAAGAAAATAAGAATCACCTTGGGGAATAAAAAGAAAATAAGATAAAAAGGGCTTTCATGCTTGGTGGCATTGTCGTAAAATTCGGCCTACGCGCTCATCGGACCTATCCGAGGCAAATACCACATAATCGGCCGGGGCCGGGCCCGTTTTGACAGTATTAATTTCTATTTGAATAGCACGAAGTCAAGAAATGATCACTATTAATGAAAGCCCAAATCCATTTCACATTTACTTCACCGCTTCCCTCCACCGAATACAAATGTACATTTTCAAATTGCTAGTATAATAATACTTCAACATCAATATCTCTCTCTCTCTCGATCGAGCTTCCATTACTACAACGAAAATGCTTACCTAACAACAACACATACCTTAATTTTTTGAGATCTCACAAAATGTGGCAAGTTATAGCAGCAGCAGCTGCGGCTGCTGGGTCAGCCATTTTAGCTAAGAAGCTCAACCATGGAAAACCCTTTTCTGGGCTCAGCCCTAGCGACCAAGAACATGCCCAAGACGTACCTTCTCAGTCTCAAAAACCGATCTTTCGCTCAAGCGACGAATTGGAAGAGACGATCGGCGGCAATGAGGGCGAAATCTTCAGGTTTTCCAGTCTAGAAAAAGGGTCTGAAGACTCCGAAAATAGTAGCGAGGAGATTGTCTTAAAAGGGCCCAACAAAAGTAATAAGGGAAAGAAAAAGGGGAAAGTGAAGAAGGTGGTCGATCGCCGAGCATGCGCAAGTGGAAAGAGGGTTTGCGTTTGCTTGAAGAAGAGGAGAACCTCAAAGGGTTAGTTTGTGATCTGAGATCGTTTGAGTTGCTTCA
>JAPQWV010004660.1:0-27730 GCA_027422505.1 Craterostigma plantagineum
AACAACGTATGACTTTTACTAATATTTGTTGTTGTAAAAATATACTCACATTCTTACTCTAAGCAAGATCATTAGCTTACTCCTATGACCAAAGAAAAAGCTCTTGCGTCGAGTAGTTTGCTTCGGGAAATCTTGTTCTTAGATAATTTGCTCGACCTTATTAGACGCTGTCATGATTTGCAGGTCACCCGCAGTTTGGCTGCAAAAGCTTTCCAAACTTATTTGCCTCTTTGCAAGGAAACTTTCTTCTCTCCCGCTATGGAGGATCATCTGGTCCAACTGTCAGTTGATGCAGCTCTGTCGTCGAAAATCCGCACGACTCTTTTTCTACCTACCCGTAAAACTTATTATGCACAAACATTGCATCGAAATCATGTCAAGTTTTCAGTCTATTTTGGAGAAATATATTATACACACATATGCATGCCCTATTTCTTTGAGATGTGGTAAACCAACTCTGTCTCATTTTCCTCTTTCAAGGTAACGTGATAATGAGCCATCTCTTGCAGAAAGAGTACTTGCTTACCATGACCTAGATTCTCAATCAACCCTCACAAAACAGCAAAAATACCTTCAAACGAGGATCATATTGTTAAATGCAGACTCTCTTTGATCCTCCCAAAAAGGCTGTGTAAGTTGTATTCATTCTTACATTTGACAATTGTCTCCAGTTATCAGAAGCTGATGACAGAAAGTTCAAGGATGCCATTGTTTGATCTGAGGAAGCTCAATGCATCACTTCCTGTTCCTAAGTCTAAAGACCGTTCGATCAAAATCCTTGTTTTGGGAGCAACCGACGACTTCATAGTGGTACAAAAGCGTTTCTTGTTCATTTGATCCAATCCCAATAATCAATACGGATGTTTTTGAACGTATATGTAAATATAGTTTTCAGTACTACTAAATAACTTTTTGGGGTGTCTTTAGGACAAGGAAGGGCTTGATGAAACAGGCAGGTTTTATTCTGTCTCCCCAGTTTGCATTGAAGGTGTTGCCCATGACATGATGTTGGATTGCTCTTGGGAAAAAGGTGCACAAGCTCTAGTATCATGGCTGGGAAATCTGACTGCATAGTAACTCTAAATTGCCTTTGTTTCCCTCCCTTTCGAGATTTTTTGTATTTCTGTTTCTTCTTCTCTTGACACGCTAGGGACTAGCTAGAGGTGTTGTTCATTGCGGTTTTTCTGTTTTCATAAATGTCTAGTTCTTTTTTTTTTTTCTAAACGATATTTGATATTAATTTCAAAATGTTAAGTACATGCAGCTAAATAGCCAAGAGGCCAGCTTTGTGTACAAATTTACAAAGCAAGGCAAGAGCTCAACAGTGAGCCAATGAGCCAAAACAAACAGAGGACAAAAGAGACAAAAGAATGTTTCTGAGGTGGAGCACGCAACCTCAAAAAAATCGAAAAGCGAACACAAAAGACAAAGCATCAAGAGGAGAGAGAAACTGAAGCTGCAGAAGATTCCTAACTCAATCAACCATCATCAACACCTTGCCTTGCATTTCTCAAGAGGACATCAAGACAACCCAGCTTTGCACTGCCAAAAACAAATTTGACCTACAACAACTTTGACGTCCAGGGACAAAAGGCGACAACAAGTGAGACAAAAAGATCCAAACCCTCAAGTATTCATTTCAGAGGCCTCGATCCACTCTTGAATCGCAAGATCCATTGTTTCCTTTTCACTTCTCATTGTTCTCTTGAAGATCCATAGGTTTCGAGTCTTGCAAAGCATCCAGGGTAGGTAGATCGAGAGCTGTCGAAATTGTAATGGCTCTTTAGCCTTAACATTGCAAATCTTCGTCCACCAGTCTTTGAAGCAACTAGGTCTCCGCTGAACATCTTCCCATTGAATGGGGCTCAGTTTCCATACTAATTGAGCTCTATGGCAAGTGAAGAACAAATGTTCAAGATCTTCGTGTTCTTCTCCACACGAGCTGCTAATAACATCCATTGGAACACCACGGTTGGCCAGATTCAACTTGGTGGGAACGATATTGTGAAAGCACTTCCAGATGAAGTGTTTGAGCTTAGGCTTCCGTTTCATCTTCCACAAGTTCGACCACACTTTTCTTTCATTAAATCTTCGATCGCTGCCTTCAATTGGCCCCTCTGAAAGCTTTTTTGAATCCAAAATAGCCCTGTACGCGGACTTGACAATATATTTTCCAGATTTGTCCAATCTCCATTTAAGAAAATTCCTATTGACTTCTCCAAAAACCAGCCAAGTCTCAGAACGTGCCTAACTTGAGCTGTGGAAAGAAATCAAATTAATTAGTCATTACTATATATTTGTTTAATAAATCGGTTTTATTGGCCTGATTCTTAGTGATTCGGATTTCCTTATTTTGTGGCTAGTAATTAGGCTTTCCTGATTTTGTGGCTTGGTTACGGGCTTGATGTCAGCTATGTTAATGATAGGTAGCCTTGTACTTTCGATCCAATATGATATGAGAATTTTCAATTACTCTCATATATTCACATGGTATCAGAGCCTCTCTCTCTCTCACACATCGAAATCTCTGCAAGAAAACTTTGTCCTTGCCAATTTCTCATCATGACCAAATATGGCATGGTCGTACAATCCAATACATCCGAAGTCAGTTCAAAATATGAACTAATACCTTGAGTCACCATCCAGGAAAGTTCATCACTTATCATCACATTAGACTTAATGGCCACAATTTTCTTCAGTCGTCACAATCAGTATTAATGTATGTGTGTGGAAAAGGGAAGGATGAATACCTCACAGTTGAAGTTGCTATTCTAGAAACTACAGATCCCAAGTTTCGAACATGGAAGGCAGAAAACCATATGGTCATGTCATGGTTAATCAATTCCATGGTTTATGAGGTTGGAGAAAACTTTCTACTCTACAAAACAGCGAAAGAAATCTGGGAAGCGGCACGTGAAACTTATTCCAGTTCAGAAAACACCTCAGAACTGTTCGAAATTGAAACCAGACTTCACGATCCGCGACAAGGTTGTTAGGTCCTATTTTATCAAGTCTACGATCCTAGACTTCAATACTATGGAAATTGATTAGAATTATGGAAGATAGAATTTGGATCGAAAACTTTCGTTGAAGAACGTCGAGAGAGAAATCATGTAGTGAGATGACGTTTTCTAACTTTCTCTCTCTAGAAATTAGATTGGCAGCCCTTCGGATCAATTTTCTAAAATTTTCTATTAAGCTCAAATATTTACAAGGTATTTATACCAAACATACTAGGTATAAATAACAAGCTAAGTCCTAAACTCTGGACAAATACAATAAAAGCCCCTAATTACAAGGACAGCTAATAAAATCAAAGCGCAATTACAAATAGTATTCTACATTCTCCCCCTTTGTGCTTGATTGCTCTTCCGCGCCATCTGTCCTCGTCGGGCAAAGTATGACCTGCGTAAGGCCAACGCATGCTCGAAGTTCCTGATGCTGTTCCGCAGCTCCAATCGCTCCTCGATGTCCTCAAGAAGTTCCATCAGAAGCGGTTGTTCTCTCACGAAACTATGAAGCTTCAGCAGGGTCTCTCTGTTGATTTCTTCCAACCCCTGCTCTATGTTCTTCCTGATGACCTTGAGCGTCCCATCACAAAATTTGTAAATCTCAGTCTTCAGCATCAACCTAGTCTTCTTTGTGATCGGATTGTGATAGGTGATTCCTAAGACTGAGCTGATGTGTACGTGGTTGTTGGGAAGCCCTTCGATCTCAGGTTCTTTGTTGAGCGGAGCGGTCATGCTACTTCATGTTGCTCTCCAGAGCCATCTGAAGGTCGTCAGCGGCGAAATACTTGACTTGGCGCACCATGAACTGGCAGAGCCCCTTGAGTCCTTATTCATGATGAAGCCTTGATGACCCTTGTACTTCTCTACATATAGTTGGTAGAGATGGTACACCTCCTCCGGGAGGTACGGTAGGTCGCTTTCGCTTAGTTGTTCTCAAGTTCTGTCTACGCGTTCGATGACATTGTAAGGTGTTGGAAGACATCCTTTAGCACAGAAGACACTTAGAAGCTGGCATATTGGGGATAGACTCTTATAATGACTCTTTGCTTGTCCTTTGGTCATCCTCAGCCTCACATCTAGTCCAATGTGGGTTAGCATCCAGAGATAAGTCAGTCTCTTTTGCTGTTTCCAGTGGGAAATCCCTCTGAGCTCAAACTCGTTCAACTTCTTAACTTTGTTCGGTGACCTCCATATGTGTTCATGAACTTCCTCAAGGAATGGGATCTCAATCCTTATGTTTTCCCATGGCGTGTCGATTCGAACGGTCCCTAGCATTTGTCTTGTAGGGGAGTCTGCCCGTTGAGCAATCAACTCTGGAAGCCTTGAGAAAATTTGTTCATGGTCTTCACCTTCCTGAAGTTCTTCGTCTTCAATCAAAACTAGGTCTACCGAAGCTCGCTGTAGGAAGTGTCGAACGTCCTTGAGGTCTCTGTCTTTGTATCTCCTCGGGCATGGTGTAGGTCATCCACTGTCCTTCGAAGATGTACATGTTGAGGAACTCGTGGGGGTTGACTCCACTTCCTATGGTCCCGATTGGTCTGGAGCGATTGAGGGAGTTGCTTGAGTTTGTGCCTGAGCTACGAGCATGGCATCACCTGCTTCTTCTTTCGAAAGCAAGGGGCTTGTGAAAGTCGGTGGTGTGAGCGGAGGCATCCTTAGGTGAAAGGTTGGTGGATCGATTTGGGTTGTATTAGTGGTGCGATGCATGGTGGTGGTTGTTTGGGTAGTTGGTTATGAGGTTTCAGCGACTCCATCGCTTGTCTGCGTCACGCCCGAGCTCTGTCTCTAACTTCTTGTTTGTATCCGAGGCCTCTTCTCCCCCTCATGACGGCCTTGATCGCCTGGGTCGTCATGTCTGTGTCTGGAGCGAGAGCTTTGACATCGGCATGATTCGTTCGGGTCAGGACGGTCTAAGAGACGGCGAATGAGATCTTCTTCTTTCGGCGTTCGTGTGGTTAGTTCAAGTAGTCGGGCGACTACAATGAAGTGAAGTTCGCTGATGGGTACGGTTGCAGGGTTTATGAGGTTGCGTGAGAGGATAGCTGTTGCGATTGGTAAGGGTTGTGGGGTTGAGTGGGTGTGAGGGTAAGTTGCGAGGTTCTTTCGGACGGCTGGGCCTCAGAGATAGGTGCTTTCCCGGTATCTCGTCGGAATATCTCTATGGCTGCGTGAACTCTCTCCATAAATCGTTCCTCGAAAGCTGATAGAGCAGAGGAGAAGAGCTGCCTGTAGACGAGCTTCTATCACGAACGGGGTGGAAGGAGCCGTCGTAGATGGTCCAGGTCGACTGATGTCACCTTTTGACAACCCTTGAGCAAACACCGGCTCCTCAGGCTAACTCGTAGTCGTTTGAGGTTGTGACTTTCCGAGACATCCATCCAATCCGATTCGAATCTTGAAGATTCTCATCTATGGATGTTGGGGCAGGTTCTGATTGAACCTGCGAACCAGACATAGGAATGTCGTGCTGCGGCTCAAGATTGAGCGAAGAAGGGTCCTCAGCACGTGGAGTGATAAGCGGCATTGTGTCTGATGTGGTGGTGACAGTTGTGATGATGGACTCGAATACTCAATCACCTTGGTGTCCGTCTTATCAAACGAATTTCCTCATCCGACTCAGTCTCTGATGGGGTGGCCGTGTGAGGTGATAATCTATGTGCAGCATCCTCACGGGCGTGTTCTGTCTCAAGAGGCTCGTTGGGTTGAATCGTTGAGATCCGATCCTCGGTTTCTAGCGTTGGAGCCAATGAGGTGAGTTGTGTCCGTTTCTGCTTCAGACTGTGCTTCCTATTGCAGGATCTCCTCGATAGATCCTTGGAACACGTCAACAATGATGGGCACTTCTGCTTGGAGCTCCTGGACTTGAGCTTCAACTTCCAGCTCGTGAGCCACTTCGTCGATCATTGTGGCTTCAAGATCTGGTAGTTGAGCTTCTTGGATTGGAGGCTCATGTTCAAGCTCCTGGGCCACTGCATCGAACATCGCAGCCTCGGGCCTTGGGTGTTGTTGTTGGGGAGGGCTCATATTGAAGTCTGCCGGGGCCCTCGAATCATCTGCTCTGTAAGATGATTCTCCTGGCAGTATAGCTTGTAAACGTCTCCCGAGGGGTGGACAAGACGAAGCAGCTCGAACGGAATGGCCATCGATGGTTGATCTAAATCCGTGAGCTTTGGATGGTGAAAGAACTTGAGGCGTGGTGGTTGGTAGTTTCCTCCAGGAGGCAGGCGAAGAATGTTCTCGTGTATCTCCATGAGCTTGTCTGATGATAACCGAGAACCATCTCGCATACGGCACGTTCTTGGAGTGCTTGTTCTTTTTTGTCTGATCTGCTCTGCTATATCGTTCCAGATTAGTTGGGCGAAATCGTAATTCCGCGAGAACACAATTCCGTTAAATATTCGTAGAATTTGGTCGTTGCCTTGCCCGCATGCTTCAGTGATAGACACTTGTTAACAATTCCAAAGAGTGTCTTCCATGGATGAGGGATCCGTTGCTCTGCATTTGTGCGAGTTTGGTGAGCGGCGGACGGTATCCCATTTGGAGGAAATCTTGCACCAACTCAGCATCTGTTGGCAAGGGGTCATAGTTGTGGCTGAAGGAAAGGTCGAGGACGAGCCCAAAATCATTCTTGTTCATGTTGATGTGTCTCGTACCGATCACAGAGGTAAAGCTGTATGCTCCTTCAACAACATGACTTTTGATCATCCCCCAAAACTTCTGGAGATAGACCATCGGCACCGAGACTGTCACTGTTAGTGCATACCACAAGGGATGGGCTTGTAATATGGACACGATAATCTTGTCCGAACACCTGAAGGTGGTCAGGTCGAGCTGAAAGTTGGTGTCATGAACCTTGAGATATAAGTTCTTTTCGTAGATATGGTTATATGCTGGGTAGTGGTCCATCTGAAAATTAATTTGACAAACAAATTATTAGTTCAAGTATTTAAATTGAGTCGAAATTTAATTTTATCAAATCATAAGAATCTATTGTGTCATGGCATGTTTGATGAATGTATACATAGGAATACGAAATTGAACCAATTTAATTGATATTTATTAATGAAATTTTTGAAATTTGAAGATAAAGCACATAAAGTTTCGTTCGAAAATTATTCTAAGTGTTGAATTTATAAAGTTGAGCACTGTTCACTTCGTTCCTTTTATCGCTCGAGAATTGAAATCCTCAATTAAATTGCTTAGTGCGAATTTTGAATGCAATTCTTCGTTTTAATTTGCGATAGAAAAACTTCTATTGCTAAGGTCTGCTATAGTGAAAAAGACTTAGAAAATTTTACTGAGTGTTGAACGTTCTACGCATGCTACTGTAGCCGAGAAATTTTACGATAGAGAAAATTGATTTTCGTGTAAATTTACGATCGAGAAATTTTTCGCGCGTGAATAAAACTTTTCGCCGTGAAAGTTATCGAGCGAGAAAGTATTTCGAATGTAAAATAGTTTTTCACTGCGAAATTTTACGATCCAGAAGATTTACAACGTGAAACTTTAATCATCGAGAAAAATTTCGATCGATCAAAATTATCGTTGTGTACTTTTACGATCGAGAAAGTTTATCGTCGAAAAATTCATTTTATCAGCGCTAAAATGTTCGACCGAGAACAAAATTGAAATCAAAATCACTGTTTTCGATTGTAAGTTTTGCACTCGAAACTTGATTACACCTATTTTATCTATTTCATTCAGTAATATTTTCGGTCGCATAAAATCAAATTCGATTTCTCGATTGCAAGTAGGGTTGTCAATGGGGCGGGGATTCCCCGTCCCTGCGGGGATCCGCCCCGAATAGGACGGGAATCCTCGCTATTCTACCCCCGCGGGGCGGGGACGGGGGAACATTTTACCCCGTGGATTTCCCCGCCCCGTTCCCCGCATCCCCGATAATAAAAATAATATATATTATATTCAATTAATGTTCTTATAAGATAAACAATATTAAAATATATTTGAAAATATTAAAATATATTTTAAACATACTAAATAGCTTAAATAATATACTAATATTAAAATATATTTTAAATAATATAAATAATATTAAAATATAGTTTAAATAATATTAAAATAATATAAATTGAATTTTTTTCTAAAATAGTGACGGGGCGGGGATCCCCGCGGGGACGGGAGGGGGACGGGAACGGGATCCCCGCCCCGTTGACAACCCTAATTGCAAGTAGATTTCGATCTGTTATTTATTTTACCGATTTAAGTCAGGAATTAGCGATCGAAAAACTTTGACGATGCAACGAGTAACTCAGTCAAATCGAAATTCAATTGACACTGTTTGCGAGCGAGAAAGTTCTACGACGCTTTTAAACATTTAAAATCCAGTTCAGTCTAACTCTCAATCGAACTTTAAGAATTCATAATGCCTTTAAACATTTAAACATTCTAGGAGTTCAGTCTAACTCTCAATCGAGCGAGAAAGTTCTACGACGCCTTTAAACATTTAAATATACTCCTAGAATGATTAAAAACACCGAAACTATTTTAAATGCAGACTTTAACCAGATTATGCACATAGAATGGTCGTAAACACTGCAAAATAGCACTCGAGTTTTCATATTTTGAATAGACGAGAACCTATCATGGAATACTGTGAAAGATCACAGGATATAGATGCAAATGGAGTTTAAACACACACTATTCCCTAAAGAATGTTGATTCTACCTTATAAAGAAGAAATTCAGTTGAAAATGCAAGATTTAAAGGATTTTGATGTTCGTATTTTTGACAAGAGTTTTGCGCGAGAGAAAAATTCGACTGTTGAATTTTGCGATCGAGGGTTTTTGCATGTATTTAGGGATTTTCCAATGCAGACATTAATTTTATTTAAGTGGGCGGATTAGATGTTTCTATACTTAGCAATTTCTAAGCCCATTATTGTTTACGATCGAGAAACTTATGATCGAGAATTTTCATTTGGTATCTTTGTAATTTTCGCTCGACGAATTCCGATCGAGAATTTTCATTTGGGTCCTGTTTAATTTTCGCTTGACAAATTGGAAGCGAAAATTACCGTTTGGTCCCAAATCAAATTTCCTCAAGAAACTGTGATAAAAAATTACAAAATTTGCCTTAATTTCTCGATAGTAAGTTTTTCTAAGTTTTCAGATTGACTCTAATTTCCAGTAAAAACCACATCATTGCTCCCCCTATGTATGAAATATATATAATTAACTCCCTGTAATTCAGAACGGTGGCATCTGGCTCCATAGTCAATTTTTGTAGATCTGCAATACTTAGAGCAAAAATGTCGAGAATTTTAGAGTTAATTTGGAAGCAATTTTTCTATTTAGGCGCCCCCTCAAATAGTGCACCTCAATTGATTTATCAAACAAGTACATAAACTAATATGAGTAACAATTACAAAAAAAATGCTATTTATCAAGATTGACCTAGATACATGGTCCCCTATACATGTAACTATAATTTCGCGTGATGGTATGAGCAAAAACTCGCATTTTTAACAATTCAGCTCAAATGCAATAATACTGCATATCGCTTTTAATCAATCCCGCATAGATGCACTATTTGTATAACAAAATATCGCTTTTAATCAATTCCGCATAGATGCAAATTAAAATTGCATATTAAAATGTGCGAACTATTTGTATAATAGTTTTTTTTTAAATTTTTCCTATCATGTAATAAAAAGAAAAATAGAAAAAAAAAATCCAAGAAAAAATTGATTTATCCTTTATTTTATATATTTTTATTGTATGAAGATTAATACTACCTCCGTCCCGTTATTTTTATCACATGTATTGGTGGGCACGGATATTAAGGTGGTATTATTATATTAATATAGTATAATGAAAAGGTAATAAAGTGTGTATTTTAACACGTCTTTTAAGAATATTTAATATTATTTTATTGATTGTTTGTGATAGTTTTTTACTAAATAAGGAAATGTGATAAAATTAGTGGGACGCCCGAAATGGCAAAATGTGATAAAATTAATGAGACGGAGGTAGTATTATTTATAGTATGAGGTCAGATTATTTTGCTTCGATCATTGTCACGTCTAAAGTTTCGCAAGACACTTGCCATGATCATATGCCGTCAAATCTCGTCAGCAAACTATAGTCCTAAGTTCAAAGTATGATCCATTTCGACAACTCTCACTGAGTTCACTCTAGCGCTCATTTATTGTTACCTTGGGATTATTATATTTATATCACTCAAGTCAACACCAGCAATATTAAGTCAATTTACCTGTGATCGAGGCGTTTTTTTATCATTGCACCTATGTAAGAGACCGTCGATTTGGAATCAAAGGGACTTTGAAGGATTTTTAGTTTCGCTCTGACTTAGAAGGGAAGGAAAATTTTGGGAAAACTGAGCTTTTCGTCGTCTTCCATTTCTTCGTCGTTCTCCTTCTTTTGGCATTTTTCTCGTATCTTTTGTCATTCTCATCCTCTAATTTTTTTTCGTATCAGACTACACTTGCTCAAGCTGAAGCTCCGCTTCTATACGAGGCTGAGAGATTTCAGAGATCGATTTGAAGAAGTTCACAGTTATGGAATTCGAACCCAAGGCCGTACTCCTCTTCTCGTTTCCCGATATAAGCTTGGATAATCGTTGGAGAAGTTCACTTAGAGGTGCTCCTTTTCCAGCCGTTCTGACGAGCGTACGAGATTATCTATTGAGAAGTTCACAGCAAGATTCATGCCCCCTTCTAATGATTTGGAATTTTTTAATAGTCGAGAGACAGGTTCTTTTGGACTGTTTTTTATGCGTTGAGCATTCCTCGTGTGCGTTTTCCACGTTCTTTTGTCATCTCTTTCTTTGTCGTATCTTTTTCCCCCCTCCTTTTCTCGTTTGAACATCTCGCCGAAGATTTAGATTATTGGTAGAAGGCTCAAGGGGGTTTCCAATGAAGAAAATGTATTCGGAGAAGGCTCAAAAAGGATGACTAAAGGCTATGTTAAAGGATGCAAATTTTATAGATAAGGCCAAGTGAGGAATTTCCTAAGTGCCCTAATCATATTCCGAACGATCTAATGCAAGGCGAGTATGAGGCCATGAATCACTAGTTAAGACAAGCAATTGATTGTGACTCGCTCAAGATAAATTCATAGAAAGGAAATAGTAAGACGGCTAGAATCCTCACTTATATAAAGTGGCTTTGTGTCTAGTGGAGCAAGCTAATGACCTTTAGACACAAGAATACGACTTAGTCTGACAAAATTAAGCAATTAACCAGACGCGTGTCAGGGAAATCTAGTCGTGACTTAGATCGAGCATTATAAAGATATCGTCATTTCCCTAATATTATAGGTATATGTATAAAATTTTTGAAGTTGTTTTTTGTTTTATTATTATAGTAGTATCTATTTTTAACATTTAAGAATGCATACCACATAGAATAGACCAGATGAATAGCACATAGAGCACGTAGAGCACATATTATGGAAGATTCAACCTGCCTATTTTTCCGACAAGATATTGGAAACGTTTTTATCAAATGCGTTAGTGAAAATGTCGGGTTGTTGGTACTCAGTGTTCACGAAATACATGTCAATAGTGCATTTTTCTACGTGATCTTTTATAAAGTGATATCGAATGTCTATACGTTTCGTGCGTGAGTGGTGAACAGGATTGCATGTTATAGCAATGGCACTCTGGCTATCACTGTAAATGGGTAATTTATTTAATTGTACCCATAGTCACGAAGTTGAGTCCTCTTCCACAACATTTGAGAGCAACAGCTAGCAACTGCGACGTATTCTGCTTCGGTCGTTGATGTTGACACGCCTTTCTGCTTCTTGGATGACCAGCAAACTAGCTTTTCGCCTAGAAATTGAGTGCCCCCAGAGGTGCTTTTCCTGTCCATTCGGCAACCTGCATAATCAGCGTCAGTATAGCCAATTAATTTGAAATTCGTGCGCTTAGGATACCACAATCCTAGGGTGGAGGTGCCTTTGAGGTTGCGCAAGATCCGCTTGACCGCAAGCATGTGGGATTCCTTGGGGTCGGCTTGGAACGGGCACAGAGGCAGGTGGGAAACATAATATCCGGCCGGCTGGAGGTGAGATAGAGAAGGGAGCCGATGATGCTGCGGTAAAGTGTGACGTCGACCGCTTTTCCAGTTGGATCGGCATCCAATTTCCAGCTTGTTCACATATGAGTGCTGATAGGCTTGCTCTGATCTTGATGGAACTTCTTCAGAATATCCTTGATGTATTTAGTCTGACTTATGAAGATGCCATCTTCGAGCTGCCTGACTTGGAGTCCCAAGAAAAATTGCATCTCGCACATGTGACTCATTTCAAACTTGCTCTTCATTAAATCTCCAAACCTCTTGCAGAGCCGTGGATTTGTTGATCCGAAGATGATGTCGTCAACGTAAACTTGGATGACCATCCGATCTTTGTCTTGCCATTTGATGAAGAGGGTTGTATCGATCGTTCCTCGGATGAATTCAGACTTCACGAGGAAATCGCTCAAGATATCATACCAAGCACGTGGAGTTTGTTTCAGTCCGTAGAGAGCTTTTTCCAATCGATAGATGTGATTGGGATGTTCTTGATCAACAAAACCTTCTGGCTGAGCAACATAGACTTCCTCCTTTAACACGCCGTTGAGGAAGGCGGTCTTAACACCCATTTGGTAGACTTTGAAGTCTTTACGGGCGGCATAAGCCAAGAAAAGGCAGAATGCTTCGATTCAGGCAACAGGGGCATACGTCTCGTTGTAGTCAATGCCTTCCTGTTGGTTGTAGCCCTTCGATTTATTCCTGGCCACTTCTCCATCTTCATTCTTATTGTTCTTAAAAACCCATTTCGTCCCGATAATTGTTTTCCCATACGGACGGGGTACTAATGTCCACACTTGGAGACGCTCGAATTGGTTGATTTCGTCTTGCATTGCTATTATCCAATCTGTGTCTTTAAGTGCGTCTGCTACCTTGGTTGGCTCATTTTGGCTTAAGAAGCAACTAAAGTGACTGTGTTGATGTCTTGTCCGTACTCCACTTGAAGGATCACCAATAATCTGATCAACCGGATGTGCTCGAGTCCACTTGCGCTCATGAGGCAAAGCTGAAGTAGATGCATCAGCCATTTGTGGACCGAGATTTCCAATAATCTCAGGTTGTTCATTAGATTGAGGTAGTTCTATTTCTGCACTTGAATTGAGCGATTCTGATGATAATTCCTCAACAATCATGGTAGGTTCTTCAGTGTTTTGTGGCAATTCTAAATTGGGTAAGGGGGACATTTGAAGAGATTGGTACATCATCGAGTGGGGGACATTTGAAGAGCTTGGTACATCGGCCTCTTCAGTGTCTGGCCGATACACAGGCTCAAAGAGAGAGTCCAAGTCCTCCAACGCAAGTCTCGTATCTTCTTCTGACATTGAATCCTGAGTTGTTGCCATCTTATGTTGGTTTTGTGCCAACACACCAGTGAATACGGGTTCTGAACTGTCGTATTCAGAAGCCATCTGGTTACGCATGTGTAATACCCGTGAAAATATAAATGGAATAATGTTTAATTAGTAAAGTAATTGAGATTAAATTCTTGGGAATTAATTTTAAGGAAAACTCAGGAATCTTAAATTAATTTGGAACATTGTTTTGGAAAGGATAACTACTAGATTATAATAAATTGGGGAACGATACGTAGAGTGGAGAAGATAAAGTATGAGACCAAAAGTCCTTGTCATTGATGCATTTATACACGTCAAGTTTGGAGATATTTTTGGATACATTACACCTATATGCATATAATTATGTGACTAAGAGACAAAGTAGTTAATAGAAACCAACTAAAATATTAAACTTTGAAAATGACATTTACTTACTCTCAACCAAAAGTCTCGTTACATCTTGTTTGTTATTTAACTTAAGATGTATGCATATTACTAATAACAATACATAACAAAATAAGCATTTGGGTGTACTAAACTAAAGAGGATTAGCTAGGAAATGATAAGAGCAAATGAAAAGAATTTGTCATTTACCACCGTGCCTAATCAACGAAGACATCATCATCATGTATATCTAATGTATAATAGACACTAACTAAGGAACACCTCACAACAACGAAACTTACCACAAGAAGAAATCGAAAGGATTGCAAAGAGGAAGAGCTTGGAAAAAAACTAATATCGAACCAAGTTGAGGAATTTAATCTTTTAACGAAAGGGAGAGTGCAAGTCAACGAGAGAGCAAAGGCTGTGAGCAACTAATCCGAAACTTGATTTTGTGGGTGTTCTTGTCGCAGTTGAGTGCTTTTGAGGTAATTAACAAGCTAAGCTACTTTAAATTCGTTCTGTGATCAGGTTCTTGATAGGCCAGTCTGCGCAGCTTTCGTTTTTGGTGATTTTGACATCGCTATAGTATCCAGATTTTGTCGAAACTTAGTTCTTATGAAAGCTAACTTCTTGGGCTTTACCGATCAGTTTGAATCAGTCCGATCGGATCAGGTTTCAATTTTCTATGAATTTCTAAAGTCACAGCACGAAACTGGAAATTATTTCTGTAGTTGCTGTTTTAGATCTGTGCGCAGCTTTAGTTTCAAACGAAGTTGACCAAGTTATTGTGCTCCGATTCATTCGAATCTTGTCTCATTTTAAAGCTAACTTCTTAAGCTTTCCAAAGCCACTTAAATCAGGTCGATCCGAAATCTCTAAGATCGATTATGAGGCGTTGACTTTCTAATGCAAGTTCAGAATTTTCTAAAAACTGGATCTGTGCGCAGCTTTTGTTTTCAAAACATTTGACCTAGTTATAGTGCTTTGATTCCTTCTAAACCTGTTTCATTTGAAAGCTAAGATCATCAGGTTTCCAAAGATCGATCGGATGTCCGTGTGATTTGTTACGAATTTTTTAAAGCTCATGCCGCTGAACAGAAATTTTCATTCAGCTGTACCCGCATTTCTCTGCTTTCACCTCTTTAAACTGCTCCGCTGATATTGAGGTTTATTTCTATCGAAATATAATCCTCTTAGCTTCCTATGGCCGTTGGATTCATCTCAATCCGATCTTCCTAGCATTTTCAATGTAATTTAGAAGGTTCTGTCGCAAAAATAGAATTGCTGTATTTTCTTCGTGAATGAAGAACATGTTGAAATTTTCCAACAGATGTAGCAACCTCAGGTGTAGAATATAAGCTCAAAAGCTACGGAGGAAAGGTAGGTGAAACTCACCTACGGCACGTAAACACTATATGAATATTATGCGAGATTATATGACTATGTGATTATGTAAATTCTGTGAAGTATATGCCTTGGTGAATTATATACATTATGTGTGTTATATTTATTGCACGTCCATGCTTTACAATTTCGATATTATCACACGTCATATGTACACCTGTTGCATGTCCTGTGTTATGTTATATGCACTGCACTTGCATTTCATGTCAGTGCGGGGGAATGAAGTACCGTGCGGAACGTGAACATTTGGGGAAGTCGATGAGTGGTGTTGGTCCGTGTGTCGAATAGAGGGTGGGTGATGCCGCTCTAAAGTGACCTGAGTAGGCTGCCCGTGCTCTAGTAGGTACCACTCTAAAGTGACCTGAGTGGGCTGACCGAGCGATAGGATGGTGCTTGGGTGCGTGCACTCTAAAGTGACCTGAGTTGGCCGTCCGAGTGTTGGGACGTTAGTGGTTGGGTGTATGCCGCTCTAAAGAGACTTGAGTGGGCTGCCCGTGCTCTAGTACGTACCACTCTAAAGAGACCTGAGTGGGCCGAGCGAGCGGTAGGTATAGAGGGAAAGGTTCCAGTATGTACCACTCAAAAGTGACCTGAGTAGGCTGCCCGTGCTCCAGTAGGTACCACTCTAAAGTGACCTGAGTGGGCTGACCGAGCGATAGGATGGTGCTTGGGTGCGTGCACTCTAAAGTGACCTGAGTTGGCCATCGAGTGTTGGGACGTTAGTGGTTGGGTGTATGCCGCTCTAAAGAGACTTGAGTGTGCTGCACGTGCTCTAGTACGTACCACTCTAAAGAGACCTGAGTGGGCCGAGCGAGCGGTAGGTATAGAGGGAAAGGTTCCAGTATGTACCACTCTAAAGAGACCTGAGTGGGCAGACCTAACGTGAACCTCAACTCGGGGAAATGGGCGACTCTAAAAGAGACCTGAGAAGCCTTCCCATTCTAAAGTGACCTGAATGGGATACCCGAGGGTGTATGGTGTTGAGTTGCGGGGAGTCGTGAGATGTGATGGGTTGAGATGAGGGTCAAGTGTGCATGTCGTGAGATGTATGGGTTGGGATCGAGCGCACGTTGCATACATGCATGTTTGACCTAATGGGCAAGGAGCTCAGTTTACGTGTTGTAGGTACCGAGCCCAACGATGACGTGCGTCGCGACTAGGTGGGCTGACGGCGGTGCTCCACGGACTTTTGAGGGCGAGGATGTACATGGATGCGACCTGTGGAGCGACTTTAGAGTTATATTGTGTGTTTTGAACATATAAATAATGGGCTACGACTTTTGTACGATAAGATGTGTGCGAGTGGTGTGTATATTGTAAAATATAACTTTGCGAGATGTGTGCGTTGATGTAATTTATTATGTTTTTTTTTCCAAGCTCTTCCTCTTTGCAATCCTTTCGATTTCTTCTTGTGGTAAGTTTCGTCGCGGAAGACCCGTCTAATTATCATTAAAAAGTGAGGGTCGTTACAGGTGGTATCAGAGCTTAGGTTAGAGGTTCTGTAGACTGTCCATGTAGAGCCGCTCAAAAGCGTGGAGGATCAGCCTTGCCTATAAGTGTTCCGGTACGATGTGATTATTTGCTCAAATGATATATTTGCTTATGTGGCTATTTTATATGATAGTGATAAAATGAGGAGAACACGTAGAGATTACGTAGGCAGTTCGAGTCGAAGGGACGAACATGAGTCCCCGGTGCATGAACGCGACTCGACGATTCTGAGACTTACTGAACTGATCCAGCGACAATCTGATCAGATTAATAATCTTATCCAGCACCAAGTTTCCTCCACAAACCAACCGTCTCCTCAGCCTGAACGTATAGAGATCATAGGGGAACGATTCCAGAAATTGAATCCTCCTACTTTCGAGGATGCTATCGATCCTACCGTGGTTGAGGATTGGTTACGAACTGTCGAGGACATGTTCCTCTACAGCCGAATCCTCGAAAACGAGAAAGTGTTATGCGCTGTCTCTATGTTGCGTGGGAACGCAACGTTTTGGTGGGACACCATCAAAATCTTGGAGGACCCGATGACTATGACGTGGGAAAGATTTAAAGAACTGTTTTGCGACAAGTATTTCACAACCTACGATCGAACCCGAAAGATGAATGAATTCATCAACCTCAAACAAGGTGAAAAACCCGTCGCGGAATATATCCGCAAGTTTGAGGAACTATCTCGCTTCGCCCCGCATATAGTGGCGAACGATGCCTTAAAGATCGAGCGATTCCAAGTAGGTCTCAAACCCGAGTTCTATCGAGATGTTAGTATGGCTGGAACGTGAGGAATAACGTTTGCTCAAGTGGCGGAACGAGCAATGATTGCAGAACAAGCAGAATCTCAAATCTTGGCAGCTCAGGAGGCAAAGAAAAAGATTGATAACCATCAAGGAAACGGAAATAATCAAAAACGGCAGTATTATGAGGTGGACCCCAGTAGCAACCAGAATAATCGCCAGGGACAGCAAAACCGGCGACCGAAACTAAACCTAGGGGCAACTAATTTTCCGTTTCGACCTCCAACTATCAATCCTCAATGTCCACAATGCGGTCGATACCATATCGGCGTTTGCTTCGGAGCTGGACCCAATTACAACCCGCGATGTTTCAAAGTGTGGAAAGCTTGGGCATGTTGTCAAAGATTGTCAATAATATCGCCCCAGAAACCCAATCCAAGTGCCAGTACGACCTCTGCTGGCACCAGCCCAGGTGTATACTCTAACAAGCGAGGAAGAAGAACCAAACCCACTGATGATGACATGTATGTTGCACTGCTTATAAGCATACCCACTCCCATATTAGTTGATTCCAAAGTCACATATTTATTCGGGTCGAATAAATATATGACGTGTGTGAAAATAAAAATGATTCCTGCTCTGTTTAAGTACAACCACGTACCACAGTTAAAAAAAACATAAATTAAAATTTCTTCGTATCAGAGTTGCGCAGCGGAAGTGTGGTGGAAATAGGAATAGTTATGTTTTGAGGACGTAGAGAAATTGTTGATCCTCAGAAACTGAATATGAGGCACACATTTACATGTGTCGCCGAAATTCCATGATGAAGGTAGTGATAAATTCCACCTTAAGAGGATTCAGACAGATTAGAAAATAGGAGAAATCGTTACCCCGAGAAACACCAGCCGGCGAATTTCGGGGGCGAAATTCTTTTAAGGGAGGGGGGAGAATGTAATACCCGTGAAAATATAAACGGGATTATAATAACTAATAATATTTAATTAGTAAAGTAATTGAGATTAAATTCTTGGGAATTAATTTTAAGGAAAACTCAGGAATCTTAAATTAATTTGAAATATTGTTTTGGAAAGGATAACTACTAGATTATAGTAGTAATAAATTGGGGAACGATACGTAGAGTGGAGAAGATAAGTATGAGACCAAAAGTCCTTGTCATTGATGCATTTATACACGTCAAGTTTGGAGATATTTTTGGATACATTACACCTATATGCTTATAATTATGTGACTAAGAGACAAAGTAGTTAATAGAAACCAACTAAAATATTAAACTTTGAAAATGACATTTACTTACTCTCAATCAAAAGTCTCGTTACATCTTGTTTGTTATTTAACTTAAGATGTATGCATATTACTAATAACGATACATAACAAAAGATAAGCATTTGGGTGTACTAAACTAAAGAGGATTAGCTAGGAAATGATAAGAGCAAATGAAAAGAATTTGTCATTTACCACCGTGCCTAATCAACGTAGACATCATCATCATGTATATCTAATGTATAATAGACACTAACTAAGGAACACCTCATAACAACGAAACTCACCACAAGAAGAAATCGAAAGGATTGCAAAGAGGAAGAGCTTGGAAAAAAAATATCGAACCAAGTTGAGGAATTTAATCGTTTAACGAAAGGGAGAGTGCAAGTCAACGAGAGAGCAAAGGCTGTGAGCAACTAATCCGAAGCTTGATTTTGTGGGTGTTCTTGTCGCAGTTTAGTGCTTTTGAGGTAAAGCTAAGCTACTTTAAATTCGTTCTGTGATCAGGTTCTTGATAGGCCAGTCTGCGCAGCTTTCGTTTTTGGTGATTTTGACATAGCTATAATATCCGGATTTTGTCAAAGCTTAGTTCTTATGAAAGCTAACTTCTTGGGCTTTCTCGATCAGTTTGAATCGGTCCGATCGGATTAGTTTCGATTTTCTATGAATTTCTAAAGTCATAGCACGAAACTGGAAATTATTTCTGTAGTTGCTGTTTTAGATCTGTGCGCAGCTTTAGTTTCAAACGAAGTTGACCAAGTTACTGTGCTCCGATTCATTCGAATCTTATCTCATTTTAAAGCTAACTTCATAAGCTTTCCAAAGCCACTTAAATCAGGTCGATCCGATATCTCTAGGATCGACTATGAGGCGTTGACTTTTTAATGCAAGTTCAGGATTTTCTAAAAACTGGATCTGTGCGCAGCTTTAGTTTTCAAAACATTTGACCTAGTTATAGTGCTTTGATTCCTTCGAAACCTGTTTCATTTGAAAGCTAAGATCATCAGGTTTCCATAGCCACTTGAATAAGATCGATCGGATGTCCGTGTGATTTGTTACGAATTTTTTTAAAGCTCATGCCGCTGAACAGAAATGTTCATTCAGCTGTACCCGCATTTCTCTGCTTTCACCTCTTTAAACTGCTCCGCTGATATTGAGGTTTATTTCTATCGAAATCTAATCCTCTTAGCTTCCTATGACCGTTGGAATCATCTCAATCCGATGTTCTTAGCATTTTCAATGTAATTTAGAAGGTTCTGTCGCAAAAATAGAATTGCTGTATTTTCTTCGTGAATGAAGAACATGTTTTGAAATCTTCCAACAGATGTAGCAACCTCAGGTGTAGAATATAAGCTCAAACGCTACGGAGGAAAGGTAGGTGAAACTCACCTACGGCACGTAAACACTATATGAATATTATGCGAGATTATATGACTATGTGATTATGTAAATTCTGTGAAGTATATGCCTTGGTGAATTATATACATTATGTGTGTTATATTTATTGCACGTCCATGCTTTACAATTTCGATATTATCACACGTCATATGTACACCTGTTGCATGTCCTGTGTAATGTTATATGCACTGCACTTGCATTTCATGTCAGTGCGGGGGAATGGAGTACCGTGCGGAACGGGAACATTTGGGGAAGTCGATGAGTGGTGTTGGTCCGTGTGTCGAATAGAGGGTGGGTGATGCCGCTCTAAAGTGACCTGAGTAGGCTGCCCGTGCTCTAGTAGGTACCACTCTAAAGTGACCTGAGGGCTGACCGAGCGATAGGATGGTGCTTGGGTGCGTGCACTCTAAAGTGACCTGAGTTGGCCGTCCGAGTGTTGGGACGTTAGTGGTTGGGTGTATGCCGCTCTAAAGAGACTTGAGTGGGCTGCCCGTGCTCTAGTACGTACCACTCTAAAGAGACCTGAGTGGGCCGAGCGAGCGGTAGGTATAGACGGAAAGGTTCCAGTATGTACCACTCAAAAGTGACCTGAGTAGGCTGCCCGTGCTCCAGTAGGTACCACTCTAAAGTGACCTGAGTGGGCTGACCGAGCGATAGGATGGTGCTTGGGTGCGTGCACTCTAAAGTGACCTGAGTTGGCCGTCCGAGTGTTGGGACGTTAGTGGTTGGGTGTATGCCGCTCTAAAGAGACTTGAGTGGGCTGCCCGTGCTCTAGTACGTACCACTCTAAAGAGACCTGAGTGGGCCGAGCGAGCGGTAGGTATAGAGGGAACGGTTCCAGTATGTACCACTCTAAAGAGACTGAGTGGGCAGACCGAACGTGAACCTCAACTCGGGGAAATGGGCGACTCAAAAGAGACCTGAGAAGCCTTCCCATTCTAAAGTGACCTGAATGGGATACCCGAGGGTGTATGGTGTTGAGTTGCGGGGAGTCGTGAGATGTGATGGGTTGAGATGAGGGTCAAGTGTGCATGTCGTGAGATGTATGGGTTGGGATCGAGCGCACGTTGCATACATGCATGTTTCACCTACTGGGCAAGGAGCTCAGTTTACGTGTTGTAGGTACCGAGCCCAACGCTGATGTGCGTCGCGACTAGGCGGGCTGACGACGGTGCTCCACGGACTTTTGAGGGCGAGGCTGTACATGGATGCGACCTGTGGAGCGACTTTAGAGTTATGTTGTGTGTTTTGAACATATAAATAATGGGCTACGACTTTTGTACGATAAGATGTGTGCGAGTGGTGTGTATATTGTAAAATATAACTTTGCGAGATGTGTGCGTTGATGTAATATATTATGTTTTTTTTTAGAAAAATTTTAATTAGACGGGTCTTCCGCGACTTACGTTGCGAAAATTCGCCATAATTATCATTAAAAAGTGAGGGTCGTTACAGCATGGGTCCTTGACTGATGTGCCCAGAAGCCATATCTGCCACTTCGTGGAAAGTGACATTGTAGCTTTCTTTGATAGTTAGGTTGGACTTGATGTATACCCGGGACGCCTTTGAAGATGAAGAATACCCAACGAAAGTGGCTTCGAATGCTTTAGGGTCGAACTTAGCTCGTTGTTCTCTGTCGTTCGCCACAAACCACTTGCACCCAAAGACCTTGATGAAAGAAATGCTGGGTATTCGCTTGTTAATGATCTCATACGAGGTCTTATCGGAGCGCTTGTGAACCACCATCCTGTTTAGAGTGAAACATGCAATATTTATTGCTTCAGCCCAAAGGAAGTGTGGGAGGCCGGAATGAATCAACATTGTACGTGCGGCTTCCACTAGAGTCCTGTTCTTCCTTTCAACAACCCCATTTTGTAGAGGCATCTTGGCGGCTGAGAATTGTTGACTAATCCAAGTTTCTGATAAAAGTCACTGAGGTACTTGTTCTTGAACTCAGTGCCGTTGCCCATTTGGATACTTGGATAGTTTGCTGCAGTAAATTTTGAGTCGAGTTCACGAAATTGATGATCAAGTCCCCTGTCTCATCTTTAGTTCGGAGGAACTTCGTCCATGTATAGCGAGAGAAATCATCAACGATAACCAGCATGTACTTGCATTCATTGATACTCTGTGTCTGCATTGGTCCACAGAGGTCCATGTGTAGCAGTTTTGGTGGACGTGAAGTAGAGGCAACCAACTTTTTATGATGAGATGCTCGCTTCATTTTTCCTAGTTGGCATGCCGAACATTGATGCTCTTTCTGTAATACTATAGTTGGAAGACCGTGAACCAACTTTTTCGTTGAAAGTCATTGAAGAGCTTTAATGTTGAGATGAGACATGCGTTGATGCCATAAGCTGTTCCTCTTAATTACAGTCTGAGAAATGAGACAAACAACTGTCGAGGGTCGCACGGACATCAGGTTGATCGTGTACAGGTTTGATTTCCAAAGTCCTTGGAGGAGTTCTTTGTTCTAGCTGTCCAATATTCTGCACCGGTCAGCAAGGAAGACCACCTGGAATCCTTTATCACAAAACTGGCCTATGCTGAACAAGTTATGGCGGAGACATTAGATGTAGGAGACATCCTTTGTCAGATTCGTCAGAATGATATCCTCAAATCCTAGAATAGGGGTTGAGTCGTTGTTCCCGAATCTGAATTTTTCATTTGGTCTGTCTTCGTAGTTGCTCAGCATCTCTTGATTTCCCGTCATGTGTGTGGAGTAACCAGAGTCGAGGTACCTGATCGACACGTGGTGTAATGTGCTAGTGCGACAAGTGATAAAATAAAACGTATACCTAATTACTATCACCGACGTGCGATAGGCAGTGGACCTATCATTTGTAGTGCAGTAAAGTGAGTAAACGAGTATCGAACACGAGGAATAAACTAAGTACTAGTATTAACCTATCGACTCGATATTTAGCCTAAATACAATAAGCAGATTTTTATATGAACTATCCTAACAGATTACTCCTAAATCGACTAGAGATTGAAAGAACACGCCTAAAACTGGTAAGAAGCTTTCAGATAATAAAGATGTGCTCGGATTCGAATCCCGCTAGGTATTATCGTTTCTATGTGATTCTGACTAGATCGCAGTAATTTCCTACCCGCTAACGAATTTGCTGTCGCCCTAAATACTCGCGGGGATCTAGGCGGGATAGAGTATTTGCTTTTGCCCTATACTCGAATCCTATCTTCTACGAACGGCCTAATCGTTGTTTAGCTGTCGCCCTAAACGATTTCCACATGATCACTTTAACACATAGACATATTAAAGCGACGAAACAATTTCATACATAGATAAATAGTCATAAACACGAGTCACGATAACATATGTCTTAATTACATAATAACCTAGCGCTCATCTAATCCCAAACACATAGGGAATTTAACTACTCATAATAGACGAGAAAACAACGAAAGAAATAGAGAACAGAGAAGGAAGACTCATGATCTTGAATACTGGCGAATTATCGGTACTAGCGTGATGAATCTTCGTTCTTTGATCAATTGGGCGTGATTGGATCGTTGATCCGTCTCTTGCGCTCAGGGAAGTAATTCGGCGTTCTTTTGGCTCTTCTTTCGTCTCTGGAGAATTTAGGGTTGATATCTCGTAAGTGTCCCTCTTTTCTGAGTCGAATTCGGGCTTTTATAAGAATTTTCGTAACGGTCACGGCCTGGGACATGGGCCGTCACGGCCGTGACCATCACCGACTCAACTCGCCATGCTCGCTGCCAAGTGTCACGGCCACGTGCATGGGACGTCACGGCCGTGACAAACTGAGGGCAGAGAGGAAAGAAATCGTATGTTGGTTTCCATGTCCATCTTAGTGATTTCTATTTTCCTAATCTCATTCAAGAGTGTGAGATATCTCTGATAGAAATCATGTAAGCATTCCTCGGGTTTAGCTCTGAAAGAGTCGTAAGCTGTGAGAATATTATCCTTCTGGCCTTGATACATACTTATGTTCTTTGCATCATCTTATGCAGCTATCCCACATTTCCTTAGCTGTTGGAATGCTGTCGATCTGGCGATAAATGTCGTTTGAGATGCCCTGCATTAGAGTGTTCTTGGCTATCAGATCAGCCTTAGCTTGTTAGGAATATGCCCTCGAATGCTATACGAGGATTAGATTGTATAGAGCATTAGATCATTTATCATTCGACCTTTTGTGTAATACGATATATTCGTGTGTTTAATGAAAGGCATTGTTCATTTATTGGGTATAAGAGTTCTTTTACTTAGCATCCGCTAAAGCAATAAATGAATAAATTCAAATGTGTCGAGTTGAGTCACTGTTCTCGATGGCTAAGAAAGAGGAAGGCACCAGTGGACTCTTAACCTCGAACATTAAAAGTCCGTAAGCCTGAGGCTCCAGTTGGGTGCTGGATAACAGAACACGGCTTATTTGTGACCTGTCGTGTGCCGATATCCTGCTTGGAAGCGGAGGTCATGACTTGTGATACGAATCGAATCAATGGATTGACTTGTTTCATGGACACTGAACGGTCAAACATGGCTTATTACTCAAGGAGTGTCAATGACCGACGATAACACTATAGTAGTCTACGTGAACCTTAGACCAAAAGGGGCTTTGACGGAGTTGACTTCGAAGTCTCGACTGTCACTGGTTTCCCTCGACCCGATTTGCTGTTGCATGGGTCAGCGGGCCAGATGCGGTCTTGATGACGATTTGTGATTGTCGGGCTTAGACCATCGAGTACGGATTCACATTCTCGCAAGTAATCGAGATAAGTGTCTTATGAGGACGGCGACGGGAAATTACGAAATCCTTGGTCAAGGTATTGAACTAACTCATGTGAGACATGGAGGGTAGCTTTGTAATTTGCCTCGTCTCCATTTTATCATAGAATCGAGTTTAGTGAGTTTCACATTGACCATGGCTCTCACTTGAGTGGGACACAGCTGAAGGGTTTATACGTAGCACTGTTATCTATAGTCTGGTTCTGGGATAAAGACTGGATCAAAATTTGCACTCGAATCGGGTTACGGTCCGGTACTGCTGGATTGGCTAGGTAACTACCAGACTCTTGGATTCCTCCCTTGCCGATTGAGTCGAAACTAGAGAGTCGAGCTTAAAAGGATCATCAACGTGTACTGATAAAGAGAGAAAGTATTTGGGCCTTAACGGCCCTTGGGCTGTTGAGCCACGTCTTAATGGGCCTCGGGCCATTTATTGGATCGAAGTTGGACTTCTTATGAAACTAAATTTAAGACTTGGGCTTGGACAAGTGCTTAATGGGCTTGAGGATAAAATTGGATTTCACCTTAAGCTAATTTCGAAATATGCCTTTGAGGGAATTTTCGGAATTTGCATATTTGATATAAATGAATATGGAATAAAATATTTGGAATGTTATTTATTTAAATTTCGTTTATTTAAATTTCAAAATTAAGTTTGACTTGGTATTTAAGTTAGTTTTCTAATAATAGCAAGTTTCCTTAAGTTTGGATTTGGAATTCAAAAGAAAGTAAGATTTGGCAAAATCTCTCGCACTTTAAGGACTAAGATATCGAAATGCAAGCCTTTAAATAGACTAAGAATTTCGTGCTCCAAAGAGAGAAAAAAAGAAGTAATTTTCGAAATCAACCAAAGGCACAAACACACACGGAACGCACACACGTTTCTCCCACACGACGGCTCAGTTCTCTCTAGCCATTTTTAGAGAACTGATTATGTGGTACACTGCAAGGTCGGCGTGACGATCTAGTGCCATCCACCACGATCGATGAAGTCTTGAAGAAAAGGACGAGGAGCTGCCACTCGCGTCAACTGGTAATTCTCTACGGGTTGACCCGCCCTATTGCATGTCTATGTGTTACTATTCTGATCCGAGCTACGTGGGCAATCGGGGAACTCGGAAAATTTCTGTTCCGCACCGTTCCTGGGGACGTGGGGTCTCCGGGAGACACTGGGTAACCCAACAGTGGTATCAGAGCGGGCGCTCGTGATCGGAATCATAATGTGTTTAAATTGAAACGAGGCGTGTGGGAGACGATCGAAACTCCGACATGGTTCGACCGTTTTGAGCTGTCCAATGCGTCGTTTGCCAACCCAAGGCCCATCCACTCGTGCGGTACAGACCGACGAGGAACCACGGACCGGACCGGACCGCACGACACTGGGTACATTTACCCAAAACTGAGTTGGACCTTGCCCAAGTGATAAGAGAATGTCTTCTGCTTGATCTTTTAGCCACGGTTTTAAAAACCAGAGCGGACCGGCCGGGTTTCGGCCGAAAACAGGCGAACCGGCCGGAAATCCGGTCCGATTCCGGTCCGGTTGAGCTTATTTTTATAAAAAAAAGTAAAAACGAAATTTACAGTGTAAGAAAAATAAGGACGAATTTAAAGATCAATCAAAGCTGTCCAGTGGTAGAGTCTTGGGCCTTTATTTGTGTGGGCTGGCTCGAATCTTATAATCAACATATATTTTTGTTTTCTAATTGTTTAATGGACCATGTTTTTTATTCTTATTTACATTTGACCCCAAATATTATAGTTTTAATTTCTGTAGTCCCTGGTATAATTAATTTCAACTACCAATACAATTTACTTTATTTAATTTTAACCCTCAATTTTATAAAATTCTAATATAGAAAAAGGTTACTAAATAAACATCTATCTAACCTATATTATATGGTTGATTCAATCACAAAATATATTATATATATTTAGATATACCGTTTGACTCCGGTTTGATTCCAGTTTTATACCGTTTAAACCACTAAACCTTAAACCACTAAAATTTCTGGTCCGGTTCGAAAACCCGGTTTCAGAACCATGCTTTTAGCTCGATAAAGTTCATAAAACGGCTTCGCCATACTGTGTACTCGCCTCTCTTAGGTATCGGGGGACGGTTGTCATTACCAAGCGAGTAGGCATCCATGTTGTTTTCTTGAGTTGATGTGGGATCTTCGTTTGTTGGTTGATAGTTTGGACTGATGTTATGTGCTTCACAAGTAGCAAATTAGTCAGTAGCGTTTGATTCTAAAGCAGTCGAGAATTATTTTCAATTCCATCTTTAGAGTTTGATCGAAAAAAAATTTGTCGAGATAAAATGTATTCGTTACTGTTCTCGTGCGAGAGAGTTTGTCAGCGAAAAATTTGCGAGCGAAGAAAATTGCTCAAAATTTTCCCATCGAGAAAAATTTCTGGATCGTGAATATATTTCGATCGCAAGAAACAGTACGTTTAAGTAAGTTTCTCGCTGTGTCAAAATAAATTCGTTGACTGAAAAGTTTTTCGACCGTAAATGATTTTTGCTAGGTCAATTAAAGTTTGACCGAAAATAGTTTTCGACGGAATCCGATCGCAAATGTCAATATTGGTCTCGTCGAAAAAGATTTTCGCCAAGTAATGCTCGAGAAATTTTTCTACTAAAGTCGTTCTTCGTAAAGACGACTTTAGGTCTGACGTAGTATTCTAATCGAGAAAAACTTTTGCTCAGATCGATAATTAACCTGACCGAAAAACCTAGCGAGAAAAATTGAGATAATCGCAAAAATTCACAATACAATTAACACTGATTCAAGCAAAAATCGACGAGTTAGACGATGAATTACAGATATTTGCTCGTAAATAGATTATGA
>JAPQWV010004661.1:0-27707 GCA_027422505.1 Craterostigma plantagineum
TCGACAGCGGTCGGGGATGGATTGGAGATCGTATCATGCAGGCTGGTTGGAGTATGGAGGATCGAGACAACACCGTCGTTAGTGATCCTCCCACGACTGTACTCATCTCGGTAGAGGATGGATATTACGAGTGGTTTCATCGGATCACTCGCATCTATATATCTCCGCATGCGATGCAGATGTCACGGGGCTTCCAGATGGGAGATGCGGTGTTATGTCGAACATCGTAAGTTTAATTTATTTAAATGTTATTTGTTTAATAGCTCAAGTGATATAAATTAATTTTTCATTTTAGGAACGCGGGTTCACGAAAGCCTTTGTTACGCGAGGAGCGGCGATCAACAGGAGTCAATCCATTTACAGGAGCAAATGGATACATGTTTATCTCGCGACGCCAAATTCGACGAAGCTGTGAGGCCGGACCATCTCGCATACATGAGGTCGGACCATCTCACGTACATGCGGACGACCCATCTCAAGTGCACGAAGCTTGAACCTGTCTTTCTTTGAGGATTGCAATCATCTACAGCCTAACACAGCTCACAGCCAGAGTACATGGATCATCAGGTATGTTTAAATTATTTTTAATTTAAAATGCTTTATTATTATTCATGGCAAACATTTAGGCATTTACGGCACATTCACCACGACCGCGACGTCCATATGATGCAGAGCAAGGTAACCGTCGAGGAAATAGAGTTCGTAGGCCAGCTCGTTGTGGGAACGGCGGTCATTTGGCGCATCATAGCAGATAGATCGTTACGTGAAACGTTATCTTTTTTTGTAATAACTATTTGCGTTATTCGGATCTATTCCGCTTGTGAATTATTATTGTATTTATTTTATTATTATTATTTTATTATTATTATTATTTATTATTGTTTTTGTTGTTCTTATTATTATTCATCGGATTATTACTGTTATTATTCTTATTATTGTTGTGGTTGTTATTTATTATTATTATTATTATTGTGGTTGTTAATATTTATTATTATTATTATATTTATAATTATTACATTTATTTATTATTATTATTATTATTGTGTTATTATATTATATTATTATATTATTACCGGATTTTTTTATTTTTTGGATGGAACTCCGTGGCTGACGTGGCATGCCCAAGAGAGTTGCCATCCAACTTTTGTATATATAGATTATTGTTGTCGTTGTTGTTGTTGTTGTTTGTTGTTATTGTTATTATTTTAATTATTATCAAGAGATCAATATTGAATTTTACATAACAACGAGTGTATATTTTTCATCGCCGTCCGCGTTGTCTAGCACGAGCTCCCCCCTATCCATCTCATTCCTACTGCGAGTTCGAGATATATACCGGGACCAGTTCTCTCTCGACGAGCATCGTTATGCATATGACTCCAATCTTCGGGAGTCCAGTAACGTTCATCGTGCAATGATTCAAAGGTACCTTCATATGCCGTCCCCGAGCCTGCAGAAGCTTAGTTAAGGTTGCGTTTGGTATGCGGAATTCGATGCGGAAAAGAAAAATAAAGTGTAATGATACTACACACGATGCGTACATACAATGGTTCGATTTGTACCACTAACTTTTTCTTTCTTCTCTGCATCGAGTTCCGCATACCGAGCGGACCCCTAAAGATTGTAAGTTAAATAACTGAACAAATATCTTGTTCCTTGTCTTGTCCAAGATCCAGTAATGTCTTATATATCTTAGTTATCCGTGAAACAAGTAGCTATTGAATAACAAAGAGCAGCCAACCGCATATGCGATAATAGCATTGATTTACTGACCTACTGGACAAACATAAGACGACTTATTGTGAACTAAAACTAGCTAGCTGAGAATAAACGGATGATTCGAGAGATTGCCTCATCTAAGTTTGCATAAGATCGTCTCTAAGACAAGTTTCGATTCATTCCACAACTCTAAGTATCGTCATTACATCGAGCATATTTTTTTCTTCCACTCTTAAGTCATTGTGCTTAGGAAGTCTCGTTTCTGTAGTGCACCAATTCGTTAACCTACCGCCGAGCCATTTCTTATTAACAGAATGGCAACGGAGTGAGTATTATTTGTCATGGGGTGTTCGGCTATGGCTATGGGTTGTCCCTTGGATCCTTAAACTGATGTTGATATTTCCATTCCATAGTTACTAGGTGAACCTGTATACATAAGTAATTTTTTCATTTGATATCGACACTACAGTTAAGCCATTTTTCATTGTCCTTTGTTACAGGAGCTTTATGGATTCATCTTCGCTAAAATCATAGTACCAACCGAAAGGAGAATGAAGAGGTGGAAGTTACTACAGACCCCAAAGCTCGACTAAAAACATAGTGAATATTCACACGTATGGAATTATTTACAAAGAATGAACCGGACAAGACGGTATACAAAGGGCATATTGCAGAGGTTGCAACAAGAATACAAAGTCGGGGGGAACGATACGAGACATCTTCTTTGAAGCGCCACCTTGAAAGTTGCACAAAGATTAAGTTTTATGATGTCGGGCAAATGGTTTTTGATCATGAAGGAAAGGTAAGGCCTAGATAAATAGTCCCAAAAACTTGTGCGTGATTTATTAGCTTCTGCAGTTATAAGGCATGATTTGCCATTTTCGTGTGTTGAATATGATGGGATTAGAGCTTGGCGAAGTACATGAATCCTGATGTTGTTTTCATATCTAGAAATACGCTAATTTCTGATATTGCAAAAAATATATATTAGAGAGAAAGTGAAACCAAGCATGATTTGGCTAATTCAAAGTAGAATATGCTTAACGTCGGACTTATGGATTGCATGCACTTCTGAGGGTTTATTGCTTGACTGGTCATTTTGTTGATGAAAATTGGAAAATTAAACAGCAAAATTCTTAGTTTTGCTACATGCCTCTGCCTCATTCGGGAGGTGAATTGGATTGGCTGCAGTATATTGACTTTCTAAAGGATGGGGTATCGAGAAAAAGGTATTCTCGTTGACATTGGATAATATTCTCTAGCAATGATAGTATGCTAGATATTTTGAAAGAACAGCTCTCGTTGAATGATAGCTTGTTGTGTGATGGTGCGCTTTTTCATATTCGATTTCGCACAATATTTAATCTTTGGTTCAAGAAGGTTTGAAAGTAGCTAGTGCATCATTGCACAAGATTAGAGAATCGGTGAAGTATGTGAAAGGGTCGGAAGTAGGCTTAAAAATTTGAAGAATGTGTGTGACAATGGTTGGGGGTAGAGCTGTCAAGATGGGTTCAGCCCGTTGGGCTGGCCCGCCCCGCAACTAAAAGTGTGTTGGGTTGGCAATCATAGGCCATGTTTATGATACTACCGACTTGAATTTGGTTCTTCTATATCCTACATCAAATATATACTTCTGCAAGAGTTTGGAAAATTGAAGTTCTGTTGAGGAGAATTTATTGAACGAAGATGCCGTAATTAGTGATATGTGTAAGAGGATGAAAGATAAGTTCGATAAGTATTGGCCTCAGTGTAGTACGATTCTAGCATTTGGGGCTGTTCCTGACCCACGGATAAGCTTCCAATGTTGCGGTATTTTTATTCAAATGTTGAGATTGTTCCTCTTAAATGCGAAGAGAAAATGTCGCTCGTGAAGAGGAGCTCTACAAGTTTTTTGAAGAGTATTCTACGGCCACCGAAACAACTTCTCAAGCACACTCTTCTTCAACTACACTTCAAACCCAAAGTGTTGGGAATTCCAAATTCAAAGGAAAAAGAATCTTTGATGTAAGTGTGCTAATATTTTTTACTTTTTTGCATTTTCTTTACATCCATTGCTTTAGTATCTACATTTTCTTGATTGTTGTGCAGGAAATTAAAGACTATGAGAGTCGAACTATAACAATGCAGGAAAATCTCAGTTGGATCTCTATTTAGATGAGCCGAAGCTTGAGTTTGCGCATTATGAAGATATGGATGTCTAGGGTACTGATCAATCATAAACATCGTTTCCCACTCTTGCACTAATGGTACGTGATGTTTTGGCTATCCCAATAACAACTGTTCGTCGAATCAGCTTTTCCATTGGTGCTCGAGTGCTCACTAAGTATAGAGATGTACGTTTCCTGAAAATGTGCAAGCTCTAATATGCACTCGTAATTGGTTATTGGCTACACTGTGAATGGTAGTTTATTGAAAATTTGATTTCGTTTCTCTATCACTTTAATTGCTGCTATTAATTTTCAATTGCTTTGTTTCTATATAGATAATGACGATGATGAAATAACTAAGACCAGTTTTGTCGTGCGATGGGGATGGGAAATGAATCGAATACTTTAGAAGCTATCAACGAAGAAGCGCATGCTATTGCTAGGAGCATCTCCAACCGAACACCAAAACAAAAAATTTGGGTAATTTACTCCAACCGAACACCAAAACTAAACTCAAAATGCGTTTATACATTCTCTCTTCACTATGGACGCATCTTTCCGTCTCGAGCAGTTAGTATGTGAATCAACTTTGCTAATTGCATTGAAGTACTTTTACTTTTCTCTCTCATATTATAGCGTGTGTAGAAGAAAATAGACAAAAGCAGATGTTTGACAAACGATGGAAAGACTGTCACTGGTTGTGAGCTTTTTGTAAAGCTTGTGGCCATCTGTTTCTTTATCTCTCCTCTCTCACATTAGTTGATGCTTTTACATGTATAATGATATTTTATTATTAATTCTATTATTTTTTCGTGATTATATAAAATAATATTTGTAGTTTAATTTATAAAGTTATAAAATGTATGGGTAGTATTGAAATTTTATAACAATTGGAGTGGAAGTGAATATTACAAAATGTCTTTTCAGTTTGAGAATGAGTTGCACCGTTGGAGAAGAATTACTGCATTTTGAGTTTGATTATGCGTTTGAGCTTGAGTATGCGTTTTTCGATTGGAGATGGTCTAAGGATTGAAAGTTTTTTTTTTTTATCTTGGTTCAGTATTTAGTTATTTTTATTACTTATATATGATTTATGGATTTCAGTAGATTATTCGAAGATCGGTATTATGATGAATGTTTCTGAAGAACATATTTTGATATGAATTATGGGTATGTGTAATCCGGTGTACAGCATTTAACTGTTTATCTAACGTGTTGGTGAACTTTCGCAGGTTGGCCCGCCAGCCCGCCATGAGGCAGGCGGGCTACTATTTACTAGCCAGTTTCGTTGGCGGCTGGCCCGCCCCGCCCCGTTTAGTGGCGGGTCACAGCGGGTCGGGGCGGGTCAACCGGTCCTGACAGCTCTACGCAGAAGAGAAAAAATAAATGCATGCAAGAAGGCTTTGGATGCATCACTATATAGTATTGACACTGCACTCATTCCAGTTTTTGGATAAATTCATGTATTCTATCAAAGAGAAAGCCATACACCGTTTTTCCAATTTGCTGCCTTCAATGCGATCTAACGCCCCGGGAGATTTCTGCCCACTTGCTGTGCTCCAAGGAAAAGGGCATCTGCTAAAAGAAAGAGGCCGAGCTGCACAAAGAAAAGGAGGAAATAGAAAGAAAATGTTACTTTTTTCTGCAAGAAAAAGCTTGACACTGAACTACGACAGTCGATGTCCCTTTACCAGACGAGCAGTGAAAACTAATCGATAGCCCAATCCCTCTTTAGCAGCTTGAGCTCTCTGTTGATCAGTCCATCTATCATGTTATAACAGAGTAATCTAATTCAAGATTTATTACATACATGTCAGTCCATCTATCAACTTGTATTGATATTTGCTTAAAAAGGGAAAACAAATCCTGCATTTACCGAGGAACTCTGAAAGCCCACCGATTCCTGCGAGCTTAAAGGTTGTGGACCGTCCCTTTCAAGATCCTGCGACAAATTATATCGTTGTTATTCCAAGAAATCAGAGATGCAAAAAGAAATAAATAAAATGCTTCAATCAGATAATTGGAAGCATTGCCTCTTCTTCAGCAGCCTCTAAACCCTCTTGAACCCAAAAGAGGTTTTGGTAACCAGCATTGTATAAAACCTCACAGCTGCAAGTGATCTGTCTGAGCATAAATGACTCAGCAATGTAATTTGAAATGCACATCGAATCAGGGAAAAAAATAAGGCAGCAATTCATTTGAAGCAAGTTAATGAACAATGTCCAACTAAATCTGTCCATTTCCAACCAATTCCAAACAAGGTTTACTTGGGGGCCCAAAATACATGATTATATAGTCACATGAATATTGCAATGCTAGATAGAAGATGCATGAAATAATATTAATCAAGGAATTGCCCGAGCAAGAACGAATGAAAGCAAAGTGTGATAAAGGATACTTAAATCCAACCAAATGAAAGAGAACCCAACCTAAGCCCTTTTTGGCAGGCCACGATAAGATCTGTGTCCTTTGGGAACTTCTCTGCAACTTTTGATAAAAAATCTCTGTTGTTAACATGAAAAAGAAAAGGAAGAAATATATATACGCTTGTTAGATTAGACAATACAGAGAGTCTATTGCAGGGAGAATACAGCATACTTGTTGTAAGATAATGTGGGAATGCCGCTCCACCATCCCCTATGGATATGTATGATTAGATTATAATCACTTGCACGATAAACTTTGAATATGTGGAACCAAAAGAGAAGATGAAAAACAAAACGATTGCATCAATCAAACGCTGGCTAACTCTTCGAACTCAGTACAGTATGGCTCACTGTCTACCCTCAGAATGATTTTTTATGGTGTGTTTGGTTCGAGGAAAACTGTGAGGAAAAAAAACTAGAGAGAAACGATTCCACTAGCTTTTTCTTCATTTTCCTCAATATTTGGTGAGGGAAATGTTTTCCATGGTTTGCTTAAAACGTAAGTTTTCTTTCTTTTCTTTTCCTCGTCTGTTTCTCTAATCAACCAAACACAAAATGGTTTTCCTTTTCCATTTCTTTTCCTTTCCTCATCTAATTTCTTTGAACAAACACCCTAAGTCTTTCCTGCGTTTTGATGTAGGACAGTGGATAAAGAAAACTGAAAAACTCGCCCCTAGCAAATTCTGAGAAAATTATGGGTTTAGATAAATTCCAAGCAAAACTCGAAATCCTTAATAAACGAATAAAATTAACCGAACACTTCACTGCAAAATTGAGAACAAAATAAAAATCTCTCCATACCATCATGAATGAAGTGACCTTCTTTGAAAATGCGCCAGGATCCAAACCATCATCAACATCAATATCGGTATCCAAGTTGAGCCTTTAACCCATGCCTGGAGAAAATGAGACGAGAAAATCAAGTTCTTTGAATTCACTATCCAAGAAGAACTTGTACGTGAAAGCTGTATATCATTCAGAGATATGAACGAAACAGAAAAAACATTTCCTCCAATATTATTGATAGAGCGTTATAACCTTTTGACGCTCGGTAGAGGGACGAACATCAAGTAAGTCTTGTTTGATAATTGAATGGCATATCCAGCTTCTCTTGGAGTTAAACTTTCACTTTACCTTCCCTCACCTGCAAATCCAAATTTTATAAGACACAAAGAAAGTGATTATGTATAAACTTACTTAACATTCATTCAACAGTCAAAACAGTGATAAAAATGAGGCCACTTACTAGAGAATACATTGCTATAGGATATGTAACATTTAATCTATCTTATCTGCTGCCAAACAAGCTATACGAAAATGGCTTCTAGAGACATGGGGTTCCTCATATGTCCATCAAAAAATTCTAGCTGCTTATATCCTCTTGATTGTGTCCACAAACCTTGGTCTCGATAAACGCATGTAAAGTTCATTCAAGAGATAACATTGCACAAAACAAGATATGACTTATATAAACCCCTTTCTTAAAATCCTGTAAAAGAGGAAATAAAACTACCAAAGTCTCCCATCTTCGTCTGGCAGCAGCCATGTCTTTCACTTGCTTCACCTCGTATTCTTCCTCAACAACTTGCATTCTTATGCCCCTTCTTATGCACTGAATTGACCCCAAATTCCAACACAAACAAAACAAAAACCCAAAATTCAGCAACTTCAGCGTTTGAATAAGCACAGAAAGATTGCAGAAAAGGGAAAAAAAAAAGGAACAGTACGCATACTTTGTTTGGTTCTTTGTTCCATAAAGAGATTGGCATTTAGCAATTTGCATTAGAGAAGAACAACAAAGGCTGCTCGATGATCTTACTTCGTGAGTGTTGCAAACAGCATAATGAGCATTAATGGGTGAAATCTGAAAAACCCAAACCCCTCATCTTTCTGTATAGCGGACGAGAAAAGAAATGGCTCGAGCGTGAACTAACATTTTTATCTTATCGTCCTCTGCAATTCCCGATTTATTTAAATAGTGTATTATTATTAAATATTACTTATAGTAGTATTTTATTTAATGAGATAGTTTTATAGTGATTTTTTAATCGTTTAAATAGGTTATTAGAGTTGTATCGTAAACCACACCAAGATATTGAACAAGATTTCATAATTATTTTATTAAATCTTTCTCTTAACTATTTTCATGATATGTTATGTAATCTTACTATAATACTTCATCATAATAATATTTTACGTCATTGATATCTACATACACAGAAGATATTGCACGTGTGGTGTACGCATAACATCTTTCACCATGTGTAACGAGAGATCCTGTAACGATAACTAGTTGAGGATTTTGACGAATATTTTTAGTTTATTTTAAGAATGTGATTAAAGTATAATTACCAAGCTTTTTCGACAAATTTTTTTTAGTTCATATTAAGAATGTGAATAAACAAGTAAGTTACCGCTTTACCTATCTCCTTTCCTCTCTCCTTCGAAACCCTTCCCCACCAAAAAAAAAAAAAAAAAAAAACCCTAGTCCCTCTAGCCGCCACTTCATCTAGCCTCAAACTCCTCTTCGTCCACCTCCATGGGAGATGGGGATGTGGGATAGGGTGTTTCAAATTTCGGATAAAAGAGAAAAATCAGCAGAGCCGAAAGAAATGAACCGAAAAGACTGGAATTGAAAAAAACCGAACCAAATTAAAAAATCGAACCGAATCAAATTAAAATATTCGGATATCGGATTATGCATACGTAAAAGCGAAAACCGAAAAACAGACCCGAAATTATCATACTACATTTAGAATAGAATAATATTAAAAATCTTTTTTTTTCTCCCATAACGTAAACAACACGGTAAATATAATTTCATTGTTATATTTTTTCATTTTTATTGAATGTTTCCTCACCATTCAACTACTATTTTTCTCCCCAATAATTTGTAGCTTCATCGGTCTTACTGTTTTTATATATTGGTTAGATTTTGTTCGTTTTTTCATATTGTTGTTTTTTTGGACCTTTGAATTGTTTTTGCTACATGTCACGTGTCATAAATCTTCTTTATTTCTTAATAACTATAAATTGTTTTTATGTATATTTAGCTCATAACATTTTTTTTTGTTGATATTAAATTCCTAACCGAAAAATCGATCCGAAAAAAACCGAACCGAATTGTAAAAAACTCCGAACCAAATTAAAACGGTTCGGATATCGGATTAAGCATACGTAAAACTGAAAATCGAAAAATCGAACCGAAATTTGAAAAACCGACCGAACCAACCGATGAACACCCCTAATGTGGGTAGCTTTTATTTCTTGTTTTTTTTCTTCTTTTCTCTGTTTTTTTATAATAAAATCATAGCTCCAGCTCCACCTTCCGCCTCCTCCACAGTCTCCGCTAGCGGCCTCCAACGCCTACGCCTCCTCCACTGCAGTCGCCTTCGCCATGGTCTTCCCCATCTCTGTCTCTGCCTCGCCCTCTCCCTCACCACCTCAGCCTCCGCCTCGCCCTCGCCCACACCCTCGCCAACTCGCCTCCGCCGTCTCCCATCACCACATCCGCCATCTCTGGCTACCACCACCCGCGAGCCTCCTGTGTGGAGCTCATTTCTTCTGGCCTTTAGGTCGGAGCTCTTTTCTCCCATTGTGGAGCCATTTTCTCCCTGTGGAGCCCCTTTTCGATGAAGACGATGGCCTCGAGTCGTCGTTGATAAAGAAGTGTAGAGTACTAAGATTTGGATTAATAGCCTTTTCTGGTATATTCTATAGTTCTTTGGTTCAGGTTCATGGTTTAATTCGTTTTCTGTCGACTTTTATCACTTTAAGGTGTTGTGCTCCTATCGGAGCATTTGTTCTCACCCGAATACCGATGTCATCGAAGAGACCCTTTGGGCTATTCAGCCCTTGTATCTATATTGATTAATACAAGCTATCGTTTGGGGAAAAAAATATTAAGAATGTGATTAAAGTATAATTAACGAAATTTATTTTTTCATTTATCTCTTAATTTACTTTATTAATATTGTAACTGCGTTTCGGTAGTTACCGTTAGAGTTTGAGTTTCGACGGTTAGCCCGCCCGCCCGGATTGGGCGGGCTCCCGATTGGTAGCGGGCCGGGTAGGGTTGGTCCGAAATCCTACGGGCCTAAGGTTCCCAAAACCATAGCGTGATGGGTCGGGACAGCCAGTCGGCCTAAATTTTTAATTTTTGTAATTTGTTTAGCCCCCAACCACATGAAAACGTAAGAGGTTCCGACCAATTTAACATCGTAAAACTTTGTGGCAATCTACAACAGTGATCCCGATTTGAAATCAATATTAGGTTGAACGATATCGCAATTGTCTTCTCACACAAGAGCGTCGCACTGATCCCCGTTGGAGAATCATAGTAGAGAATTCCTTGTAAATGGCTTGTGATAGTTTAGTTTCTTGAACAAGAGAACATATGTTCGCTTTTTGTCGCGTCGTAAACGGCCAAAAATAAATTAATCACCTTATTCACTAAACACGAGTATATCGTCAGTAGAGATCGTCTCCACGGGAAAAATGGTTGATTTACTTTTATTTCAATGCTCGATCGATAAAATAATAATAAATAATAGTCGTAATAATAATATTAATAATAATAATATATAATAAATAGTATAATATTAAGGGGGTTTCGGTGAGTTTTTTTAAGCAATAGTGATTAAAAAAAATAACGAAACTAACAGGATAAAATAATAGTCGAAGGATTTTTTCATCTAGATTATTTAACTAGGCTTTGTATATTTCGACTATGGAAAATTTAACCGCTAAACATATTAACGAAAACGCAACTAATCAGTACTAGCGACATATCGAAATAGATAAAATTAAACTTACAACCGTGTTAATTTCAGCTTGGTATAATGCTCTTCTTGATGAAGCACATAACTGCACCAGCAGAAAGTAATGGCTTAATCCGCGAACACCAGATGTAAACGAAAGATGAAGGTTTCGAACTCTCAAATGATGATTTATGATTATACTATATGGAACCAATCTTTGACCAAAATCATTGAGAAGTCTATTATTACAATATGATTAGTGTAAATATAAACAAGAGACACGTGGAAAAGCTTTCTGCGTGGCTAAGCTTTGCTACTCTATGAAGAACTCCAAATGCTTCTAGAACTCGGTTATCTCAAACTACCTCTTTCGCTCAAACTCGGCCAAGCTCACATCATTATCACTCAATCTCTCTGAATCTCTCAAGGTTACGAAAACAACAGTTTAACTCAAATAACGGACTTAATATAAAATATATGGAGTGAAAGTGTTTGCCAATTACTGAAATCAAAACAACAACGATGAAAAATAACAGAACATGATCTCTCTTGTAAACGCTCTCTACTACGCTCTCTCTCCTTCGATCTGTTCAGAGCAGCTCCATTTATAGAACCTTCGTGATGTGATGCGGACCAATTTTTCTGCTATGAGCGTACTTGCGCAGTCTTTTTTTCTTTGTTTTCTTCTCCGCTGATTTTCTATCATCGCAGCCTTTGAGCCGTGTGCATCGATCTTGAGCATTCGGTTGATGTGAGATGTTTGCTAATCTCCTTCTTTTTCTTGCACAGCCGTCCAGATGAATCTGCTTATCCCTTATTGTCCACATTTATTATTAATAAAACCCTATTGGACTTTCTTACCCAAATTGGGCTTGAGTCACATAATTAAGTTGCCAATATTTGATAAACCAACAATCTTGGAGGCCCATTAATGATTTGCATTGTTCTTGGGCAGTACATTTGCAAATCTATCAAAGAAAATAGAACATAAACCACACATTATTAAATTGGTAACGATTGATAGCGCATCTTCGTGGGTTAAAATGTCCGAAATTCTGACTTATCGAGGTCTATCACTTTTTCTCTCCAAGATTGTGACGGCTCACACCAAAAGAATGCCTTAGGTTCTTGGTTTCTCAAACCCTACCCTAGCTCTATGTCTATCATGGGGTTCGAAAAACTTTTGAGAAAATTATTATTTAATTTCCAACTTACAAAGATCGAATTTTATTTACTATTATTTTTTTAATATCATACTTATTATATTTCGAAAACAATCCAAGTTTTAAAACATGCCCTTATCTTTATATAAGTTAAGCAAAAATTTAAGTTTGGATAATAAATTAATTAAGTCGATTATCAAACAAGGATTTAATAAAATCATATATGTTTTGGGCCTCTAGGCATGAGCCTACACTTGAGTATTTTTCGAGCACTTAGATTATCGCTCGTCTCCATAAGCCTTGATCGATGTCTATCTTCCGTCTATCGTCATTCAAAGCCCGTTAAACATTTGCTTCTATCTCTCTTTGATATAATAATACCGTATCAGTGATTAATTTTAAGTATCCCATCTTAATTCGTCCCAACTGGTATGAACCGATGGATAGTGTGAACCTTACGAATCTATGTGACAGTTGATTCAGTTCAAGTACTATGAGATGATGCTTCGAATGTGATAATCCAATCTACTCAAACTTGATGATGAAATATATAAAAGATATCGTTGTCAATGAATGAGTATTATCGACAATGTCATCGGTACACCTAATTAATTTAGACCAATGAAGCAAAACAAAGTACTTTCTAATTTGACTTGGTATGATGGATGCATACATTTATGTGTTTAGATTGTGAGAAACGGTCGACGACTATCCATAGAGCATAGAGACTCAATATCAACTACCCACTCTTTCCCCACTTAGAGAGGTTGAGTCGGCCCGAATAACGTCTCGAATGAATTGAATGAGTCTGTGTTTGTTGTGGAATTCCATTCAAAAATCAATCAAATGATAATAAGGAGAATTCATTCAAAAAGTCAATATATCATATTTATTAATTTTTAAAAATTAAATAAATTATAAAATTAACATATTATTTAATTATAGATTTATTAAATTAAAAGTAAAATATCAATAAGCAATAATTAATATTATTTTTGTTTTTTATATAAGAATATCAAATATATAACTAAAATATGTGTTAGTAAATAAAACAAATAATGAACATTAGAACTCTATTTAGTGTTGAAAATTGTGCGTACTCTACATCTAGAGTTTCCCTGCTCATCAACACAATGTTAATGTTAAAATATAGAGTCCGATTGGAGTATTTTTGTGCTTTACACAAACTAAAGTACCCGGAGATGCTCTAACATATCCTCCGACACAAGACAAACAAATCTGATGTTTCCGTCAATGATAATCATTTTATATAGTTGTTTCCCGCCTTACGGAACATGACACCTTCCCGCAATCAATTTCACCAATGTTTCCGATACAAGAAAATTTTTAAAATATTAACTAATATTATATATATTTATATATCAATGCGCGCATCGCGAATGTGGTAAAATATTGAGTGTGTTTGGTTGGGGGTATTAGGGAAGATTAGAGGGGTTGGAATTAAGTAAAGAAATTTGGTTGGAGGGTTTATTTAAGGTGAGACTTTTATATACCTCCTTAATATCCCCATTAAGGTATTAACTAAAGCTACTCATTGCCCTACCTTTTGTTAATCCCGGCATTTATGGAAAAAATACCATTTATTAAATATTCAATTCAAAAATGGGTAAATTTTATAATTAAGTTTAAAGCTTAAAACATCTAAAACTATTTACCAAATTCATCCGTCATCATTATTTAAATTATCAAATAACACAGTGAAAATTCATACACTCCATTAATAAAATCCAACTATAGCTAATAACATCTACCTCATCTCCTGTAGGCTCGGTTTCAGTGTTTTTTTTGAGCTTGGTACGCCCGTGTGAATTACTTTATTGAGTAGTCCGATACGCAGATGGACCACATTAACATCAACTAGAGTTATGACTATAATATACACTTGAAAATTATTTAGGCTGATTGAATTTTCCAAGAGTTACTTCACAATCTGGTCTCTAAATAAGTACAACATACGCCACATCATAACTGAAGCCACAGAAGTAAAATAATCTGTAATTAACACGAAATCCCAAAACTTACGGGACACTAAGAAAAATAACTAAAAACAAGGTTTATAATAAGGGTAAAAATTTCGTTTTAGGCCCTATTATTATTTTAAAATTGATTCAGACCCTGTCAGTTTAAGAATTAGGTTTAAGGATCCGATTTCTTTGCTGTATCACTTCATTGTTCTGCAGTACCACTGTTCTGCAGCACGCATCATTTTTACGGCATAAAATGAAGTGGTATTGCAGAACAATGAAATGGTACTGACAATGAAGTGGTACTGCAGAACAATAAAATGGTACTGCAGAAATCGGGTCTTTAAAACTAAATTTTTATACTGATAGGACCTGAATCCATTTAAATAGGGCCTGAAACGTAATATATCCAAGGACTAAAAACACATAGGGACACGAGTCCAACGACTTGACAAGTCAAAAAGTCTTCATGTTCTCACATCGATTCCAAAACACCGTAGCACAGTAATTTATCACAATCATCTTTAAAAAGGCTCCACTTCCTTGTACTCACGTCTCAATCTCCCCCATTATTCATTTCTCTCTCACTAGCCGAAACAAAAGCTAAATCATGGGCGGTTCCTTCTTCAACAATTCTTCTACTCATCACGATCGCGGCGGCGGCCTCCTCCTCCTCCGCCCAGTCCGTCGGCTTCCGCTGCAACGGCGGAGGCGGCGCCACCACTTGCGAAGGCCTCGTCGGCTACACAACCCCAACGCCACCACACTCTCCAACATAACAACCCTCTTCGACATCAAGAACCTCCGCACCCTCCTCGCCGCAAACAACCTCTCCCTCTCCACGCCGCCGACCTCCCCCGTCGCGGCCACCAGACCCTCAGAATCCCCTTTCCCTGCCTCTGCGACCGCGCCGCCGGCTACGGCGTCTCCAACCACCGCCCCACTACACAGTCGTCGCCGGCGACGGCCTCGACCACATAGCAAGGGACGTCTTCGCCGGACTCGTCGCCTTCCAGCAGATCCAGCGGGTCAACAACATACCCAAGGCCGACGAGATTTTGTTGGCCAGAATTTGTGGGTCCCTCTGCCGTGCAGCTGCGACGGCGTCGACGGCGAGGAGGTGGTGCACTACGGCCACGTGGTTGCGCCGGGAGCACGCTGGAGGGGATCGCCGAGCAGTACAACGCCTCCGAGAAGTTCTGCTGAGGCTCAACAATCTCACCAGTCCCAAGGAACTCTTGGCTGGAGCTGTTCTTGATGTTCCTCTCAAAAGTTAGCAGACACTAAATCCTCTGATTTTTTATTACCTATGTTTTCGATCCGTACGATGATTTTTATGGGTCCGTTTTGTCTCGCTCGCAGCTTGTTCGTCAATGGTGGGGAACAATTCCTTGGACTACCCTTGCTCGTCCCAAACGGCTCTTATGTTTTCACAGCTAATAACTGCGTAAGGTGCAACTGCGATGCTTCGGTAAGCTGGACGTAAGTGAGCTTCTTCTTCATTAACGAGGTTTTTCTTTCCAGATTTTCTCCCAGAGATCCTCAGTCCGACGGTAGAAAAAAATAAACTGTAAAAAATCGATCCTTTTTTTTTTCTTATTATTATAGGTTGCAATGTGAACCTGCCCAGATAAATTCATCGTGCCCAGCAATCAAGTGCCAGGGCGAAGGAAACCTCTTCCTAGGAACACTTCTTCTTCTTCTTCGGGGGGTTGTAATCGAACTACTTGTGCCTACGCTGGCTACACCAATGGCCAAAATGTTCTTACAACGTTGGCTACGGAGTCTACATGTCCTGGTGAGTGTGCATTGAATGCTCATATCATATATTTGTGACACTTTTTTTCAATAACCATTTTGTTTTTTCGCTACAGCTTCTGGTAATAATAATAATGACAATAAGTCATCGGCAGTCAACTTGCGAGGCATCAAAGGGTGGATTGGAAATGGAATCCTCGTTGTCGTAATGCACATGTTTTTTGCTGTCCACTCATTTTTTTCTCCTCGTGATGCTTCTACGACAACAACATAACACGGAGAGATGTTGTTTGTACTACTACTTTTCTAGCTTAATATAAAATCTTGCGAGATCATTCTTAAGTGTTGTAATAAACGGACTCTTGTGGTTCTCGTTCTGAAATAAATACAAATTTTTGTACTACTAAATTGCCGATGCAAAAACAAGTCCGAAATGAAATGGAGAAAGCAGCATAATATGTACACTATTAGGCTCATATATTATTTTATACTCAAAAGGTCAACAAAACTAGAGACGCATAATATAATTCAGTTTCTAACACTCTATAGCACATCCGTGATTTGAAGGCCCGTGTCGTAAACGGCGCCGTTTTTTCCAATCGGAAGGCATCACACTCTTAGCCCAGTAATACTTTCCGTCGAACCCAGCCGTCACCAAGAACCGAAACTGCAGCGCACCGCCGGGGACCCGACTCGTGTCCCCAAACCGCCCCATGGTTTCGGGTCATGAACGTCCAATTCGACCCACCAACCTACACGCACAAGATCCGGTTCCTTTCAATTCCTGCGTCTATTATTCAGAAAAAAAATCAATTAATTCAGAGATCCGACCCGACCCGGCTCACCTGAGCCACGTCGACGGCGACTATCTCGGTTCGGCCGCCTTGGTACAAGAATTTGACGGCCAAATAATGGGGCTTTTGGCTCGATTCCTCCACGCGAACCGACATGTTCTTGTTCTTGTAATCGCAGGCTATTCTGCAGCACCCGTCAAGCGCGATTCAGTTCATGTAATGGAATGGTAAGTAAAGAATTTCAGCGTAGTTCAATTACCTCTCGTATTCCACGTCGGCAATGCCGAGCCTCAGATGTCTTGGGGAGGTATACCTTCCTTGGCCATGGCTGCGAAGGCTCTGCTGCTGAGGACGAACGCTGTTTTGTTTTGTCGACGTTTTCGTCGGTCACAATCACCGTCGTCCCTTCTTTGCTGCACAGTTTCTGATCCTTGCATCTAATCTGCACGCGAACACTCATTTTATTATTTCATTTCATTGCATAGATTAGATTAGATACGGATTGTCATTGAGCTTTTTTGTCTCTTAACTGAAACCTGAAAACAGCGCCACAACCAGCGCCACGCTTGTAGAGGGACGAGAAGAAGCTGCTGCGAGCCTACCACCGTTGAATCCCAACGCAAGTGAGCCGTAATCACAAGCGCCAGCTATATCATCGATCATCAGTTTCAGTAAAATGATGCAATAATCCTTTCTTATTGAATATATGAGCGATTCGTCCTTACACTGAAGGGCTGCTGCACTGGAAAAGAAGGCTGCTTTTCCCTGATGAACGCAACGGGCGCCGTACGCAGGCGAGGGCGATGATGTAAGAAGTAGCGTAGTAGCTAACGCAAAGAGAAGCAATGAGCCCATTCTTTTTTTTTTTCCTCTACGTTTCTTTTTTACTTGATTTTTTTTTTTTTTTTGAGATTACTTTTCTCGTATGGGATTGGAGTTGTTTTGAGAATGGGATTGGTGTGATGCGATTATGAAGGGCGGAATTATATACAGAGAGATATATAATACGATCGGCGAAAGCAATGGGGGTGGAGTACAGTTTCGGAGTCAAACATGCATATCTTATATAAGATATGTATAATATAGAACACGCGTCATAAACATATAGAACAAAAGACATTATTACAATTAATATAAGAGAGGATGTAATGGGAAAGTGCTGAGGTCAGTCACACTAAGGGAAAGAAAGAGACGGGCAAAAAAAACCTGCCTTGTTGACTAAAAACGCGCATTAGTTGGCATAAGCAATGAGAATATTTGCCATTCGACTCCTTTTACGGGTGTGAATGGGCGCGTCCACCGACTTGCGATGATCAAGAAATTGCAGGGAGACATCTGTTTTTTTCTTTTGGTGTGTAGTTTAAGCAAATATTACGTCGATCTTTTTAAGTGTAAGATATCGATTGATTTTGAGGAGATATGACTGATTGAGTCACTGCACGGATTAGTTTTGACAACCAACAAAAGTCTTGGTTGGCCTTGTTGGCCCGCAACGCAACTAGTGGGCACATTACCTTTTCGTACCCTTATCTCTTAGTGAATAATTCTTCTAATAATTGTATACATCCAAGAAATGACAATATTCCCTTTTTTAAAAGGGCCATGCTAGGCCTAGGCTGTCTGTAAAATTATATCCCGAACAAAGAATTATAAAGTTTGGTGAACTTGTGTGACATGCACTCCGTGGGATGGACTAACCCACTCGGGTTAGGTAGTGTGAGCAAAAATATTCCGGTTTTAAAAAATCGAATCCGTTTTAAAAACCGGATTGGATATCCTATTCGCCTTATTTTAAAATAAATCGATCGAATTGGATATCAGATATCCGCTTTTATAATTAAAAAATAAAAATAAATAAAAATGGCATTGAGAAGGCCCAAAAATGGAGAGAAAGAGGCCCAACATTGTTTTGGAACAAAGTCGAAAAGTATGTCACTAGATAAATGATATATTATTTCACAGGTTTTTTAATAAAATATAAAAAAAATATATAAAACATTAACAAATAATTATGAAATCAAAACCATTAATAAAGTAGCAAATTCGTAAATAATATATACGAGTTACTTAACTCGTATAAACTTTTTACGAGTTACTAGTCCTCGCTGGCAAGTGCGGAGGATGTGGCGTAATTCGTACAAATTTTATACGAGTTTAAGTAACTCGTATAAACTTTTTACGAATTTTCGCTATTTTATTAATGCTTTTGATTTCATAATCATTTTGGTTTTACTTATTTTATTAAAAAATCCTTATTTCACATGACCAGACACATTTTGAATATAACTTTTTATATTAAAACATGACTAGCTTAACTTTGCTAAGAATATGAAGTTAGTTACCTATTTGACACTCAAGTTTGATCTGGCATAAGATTGGTTTATGTACTTTAGCAACTATCAAATATACTGATTAAGACTGATTATCAACACCCTCAACAAGTCGTTGTGGAAAGAAAATATTTCTTTCTCCTTCACACCATACCTATACCTCAACACAATCTAAAAGATTTCATACTTCATCAACAACCCAACACAACCCATAATATTCATATTTTATAATTATTTTTAGTAGTATTTGGATGGTGTAAAAAATATATTACACTAGATGTATTAAATTAGATTACTTTGGTCATTAGAGAAAGAAAAATAATATGAATAATATTAGATTATAGAATGTGGTAGAGAGAATAGATGATTTTTAAAATTGTGATTAAAAATATATCTATATTAGTCTCTATTATAGAGAAAAAAAATCATGAATTTTGGTAAACAAAAAAAAGTTAATAGAGAATTGAAAGTATCATAAAAACCAATCCAATTTTGACACTTTGGCATTTGGAAACATTTGATTAATGTTAGTTATTGAGAAACGTGTACAACCATATCATGACCAGTTGGTGCAGCCAAGCGGTTGTGATACTTTAATTACTTTTTTAATTTGTTTTACTAAATTTTCCTTTTGTCTTTTGTGCACAACCGGGTGTCGGGGCTGTGATAACACGGTCTAAAAAGTTCCATACTAAAGTTGTTCCCAACCCACACCACAAAATACCATTCATTTTCATACAATAAATTCTATTTTCTACAGTTTATTCATATAAATAAAGTTACTTTTAAAAACCATAATATAAAAAATAAATGAAAAGTAAAAATTAAATTAATTAAAATTTAAAGTAATAAAAATGAATATTAAATTAAACATTCAACAATATAAATAAAAACGAGAATAATAATATGTAATAAAATATGACGTGTATATATATACATATTTTTATCAGTGATATGAAATATTTTATATGTAAATTACTAAGTTTTTTAAAATCAAAAGAGAAGAGATAAAATTTTATAACTTGATCAATTGCGTTACGGTAAATGTGAAGTAATATTGTTAACCATATTAAAATAGCGTTCAATTGGGCGATTATTGAACTAAATAGATATTTTTATTTATTTTTGTGAAAAAAAAAATGCGCTAAGCATTGGAGATTGCTCTAAGTGACCCAAGTTCAGTGGCTCTTCCACCAGTGGGTCCAGCCTAATTGGACCCCACACCTATATTTTTTTTTTAAGAATTTTTACTGAGTTTCCTACAATGTAAAATTTTTTCAATTTCAGTACCTCACTTAAAATTTACACTATATTACTAATTAAAAAAAAAATCCCGACCCCACCGGTCCTTTAGTAGCTCCGCCACTGCCCAAGTTCATGCCAAATCTGATTAACTACAATACATGAAAACATAATCTGATTCGATTCTTTTGCTTTTCTTTTCTTAAAATTCTCGTAGTGGATTATCGCACCAAAACCATAATGGTCACGCTTGATGATGGTGGGTTAGGTAAGCATTTGTTTAGAGAACCACTTTTATCCATTTTGCCACTTCGAATCATATCAATATCATACATTCGATCAATCTCTTGGCTATATTAACAAAAAAGAAAAATCTAATTGGATCAAATCTATTCTATATTACTAGTATGGTCTGCACACTCAAATGCGTGTGCAATAATATAATAAATCATGTTAATTAACTAAAATAGAGGGTTAACATAGTAATTAACTGAGAGTAGTGGGTGTTTATTTATGTATAATAATTTTATTATTTATTGTTTACTTTAAATGAATATATTATTATTTTATTAATAAAAAAACTACAGACCAAATCAATTTTGATTTGGCAGTTTGTATCTCCCTCTTCCCAATTATATAATATTATAGATATTAAGGGTAAGGGGTTACTATAAAGGATAAACTGCTCTTTCGTGTCGAATAGACAATAATTTTACAGTTTTAACCACAATATTTTCGCTTATTACAATATTGACCTTAGTTTAAATTTTATTAATAACTTAATTAATAATATAAAATAATTTAATATATTTACACATACATTGGTGTGCTAAATATATAGTACAAGTTAATTGCGTCTCGACAAGCAAACGAGCTACATCTAATTGTATTATAATATATATATATTAACATATGATGTGTCTAGGACCGAAGCAAGGTTGATGAATTTTTTTCTGAAGTAAACGATTTCGTTCCATAATGTGAGTTGGACAAAAAGTACTATAATGGAATCAATATCAAAATGCTGAAGAATACGAAAAAACCAAAAAAGATACATATGCAGTATGCTAGTATCCATGTACAATCTCTTCTTAAAATAGACTCATCCATTACAATCCTTCTTCAAGCACTTTGACATTATTCAATCCAAATCCATAACTCCATTGCTTGAATCACCAATGCAAACACGATGTCCATCCTTAAATCTTATAAGACCATTAAGAAACACTTATTCAAACGAGAACTACTCACATACGAGAGAAGATAACTCTCTCACACGAGAGAAAAGACTCTATAGAAGCAAACTCTCATACGAGAGAATAAACAACACATAAAGCCGAAAATAAGGAAATCAAGAAAGACAACGAATATGATGGATGCTCCAACCCGAACTGCTGACGACCATGATGGCAGTGGATCTATGGCTTGCCGTTGGAGAAGAAAAACTACACAATGATTTTTTATGTAGAGAAGGTTTTTTGGGGAGACTTATTGGTCCTAAATTTGAAGCAATGTTGATTGGTTGGAATTTGTCAATATCAGAAATGGAGCACTCAATATGGCTCACAGTCCGCCCAGACAGCAAAGTGCGGGTTGGGCCAGCCCGCGTTGTTCACAACGAGAACAACCTACGAAAAAACGAAACACAAGACACAACTGAGAAAAGCAACGACAACAAAAACTACAGACCAGAACTGGAACAGAACAAAAATGACAACTAGAAACAATGAAACCTATTGAAAGGGTACAAAAGCAGCAACGCAAAGACAGATTGAAAAGGTGGAGGGCTAAGGTTGGCGAAGTTTCAAGGCGGACGTGGCGGAGGAGAAGGCGGCGGGGCGGAGGCGCGGAGGTGCCGAGGAAGAACAGAAAAATCTTTTTTTTTTTTTAATTTTTTTGTTAAACTAAAAGTGAAGAGACTAGCATGCTAATTCTGTGTTCTGTTATTCATTAGAGAAGTTGCTGTTTGCGTTTCTTATTTGTCATTAAGCGTTAGTCTTAGTAAGGGCATATTAGTAATTTAGTTTCACATACATATAAGCCTAGACTATGTACAGATAGAAACAGATTGAAGAAATCAGATATTTTTTTTTCTTCGTTGTTTTTCTCCCGCGCTCTGTGGTTAGTTGCAGATGCGAGCTGAAGTATATACTTCGATCAAATCACCGATCGTTGATCTTCACATGGTATCAGAGCAGGTTTAGCTCGATTGAATCACCAGGAGATCAATTGGTGAAGTGGAGTAATTTTTTTCTTCAAGCAGCGAGTGAATTTCAGGAACAACGAAGTGATGGAACAACAACCTGATTTAGAGAGCGAGAATCATGTTCATGATGATTCTGAGAACAATAATCAAAGCTTCAGCTTAGAAAAGGAGCTGATGAATTGCCCGGAGGTCTTCAATCTACACGATGGGATTAATCCGGGTATGCTTTTGATATCTTTTCGATTGAATGAAGTGAACTATTGGAGCTGGTGCAGAGCAATGACTACGGCGTTGGAATCTAAAATGAAGCTAGGTTTTGTTAATGGCATGTGTCCTAAACCTAAAATTGACACGCTAGAATATGTGAAATGAAAAGAGTTGATAGCACAGTAAAGTCATGGATAAGTGCTGCAATTTCACCTGAAATCATGGAGAATTTTCTGTATGCACTTACGGCGAAGGAGTTATGGGATGATTTCTGAGAGATATGGCTGTACTAATGGTCCTATGTTGCTTAGGCTGCGAGAAGAGTTGATCACACCAAACAAGGAGATATGCCTTTGGTTAAGTATTACAGTAGCTTAAAGCAACTCTGGGATAAGCATGACCATTTCAGATTCCCCTGCCAGAGTGTCCAGCTGAAGTGGCAAAGGTCTTAATCGCTAGAGAAGAAGAGGATAAGTTAGTTCATTTCATCCTCGGTTGAATGATACTTTCCAGGGAGTCAAGGATCATATAATGATGATGGATCCCTTGCCTTCGGTGAATAAAGCATACTCTATGGTGCAAAGAGTTGAGAGACAAATTATGCCGATGACTCCAAGTTATAAACTGTCAGAGGAAGCAATCATGATGTCATCCAAGCAGTTCCCTGCTCATGACAGAAAAGGAGGCAATGGTTTCTTAAGCGTAGCAGAAAAGAGGAAGAAGGAAAAGGCTCGACTCTTCTGCACCTATTGCAGCAAAACAGGTCATGATCGTGAATCTTGTTTCAAGCTAAAAGGTTTCCCAGAATGGTGGAAGGGCAGCAGGGAACCTCAAACCAGGAAAGCATTTACTAATATGCTGAGATAGCTGAGACACCCTTGGATTTTCATGAAGCTCCAAACAAGGAAACAAGCATTGCATTGCACACTGATCTGAGTTCACTCATGGCGAGATGACTGAGTTGCAGAGTGACATGAGTAAGCTGATCAAAGGCAAAGGGACCAACTGCAGCCAACAGAACCAGAACATGATGCATTTTGCTGGTTACTCGGATTTTGCAGGTACCTCTTCTATCTCTGCAATTAGCTTAACATGTTCATTGAGTGGGTATTATTGGATCTTGGATACTGGTGCCACAAACCATGCCTGTAAGATAGACATCTCATGACTAACCTTAGACCCACCACTTCCCAAATACCTATAATACTACCCGATGGCAGTCACAGAATGTACAGTCATAGGAAATGTGGTTCTTAGTCCTAACCTAGTCCTTCAAGACACCCTTTTTGTCCCAGACTTCAAATACACCTATTATCCATAAGGAACTTGCACAGTCCTCGAACATATACTGTGGATTCTCAGCTGATTGTTCCTTTTTACAGGACCTTCTGACTAGAGAAATCATTGCTGTTGGGACTGTGATCAAGGGACTTTACATACTTAACGAGTCTTCTTTCAAGCCTCAGAGAATTGCCGAGATTTTACATACTTGTCTTCCTAGTTATGTGTCAAAAACTATCAGCTGTAATAATGGTCGTTTTGAGTCTTTCCATTCTGCTGTGTCTAAAAACAGTGTTGATTGGCATTCACGTTTGGGTCATCCATCTTATAAAGTTCTACACACGTATCTACTCATATCCCTTGTGATCCCTCATTAAACAACGACTGTGAAGTCTGCCCCTTGTCAAAACAGCAAAGCTAGCCTTTCCAATAAGTCAAACCACCACTACCCGAGTCCTTGAACTTATTCACATTGACCTTTGGGGACCATATTCCATATCCCACATATTCAGGCCATCACTACTTTCTAACAATAGTAGATGACCACAGTAGGTCCACTTGGACATACCTACTTCGATATAAACCCAAGTCCTTGATATATTGTCTTCTTTTATTCCTTTCGTACAAAACCAGTTTTCTCCAACCATTAAAACAATCAGAACCGACAATGTTCTGAATTTATTAGCCTGTCTTGTACACAGCTTCTTAAATCTTTTGGTATTCTACACCAAAATCTTGTCCTTACAACCACAACAAAATGGTGTTGTAGAACGAAAACACAAGCAATATTTTACAAATAGCTCGAGCTATTATGCTTCAATCCAAATTACCTAACAGTTTTTGGGGGATTCCATCTTAACAGCCACATATCTCATAAATCGATTACCACCCCTCTTTACAATGGAAATCTCCCTATGAAATACTTCATGCTAAACCCCCGATTTCTCCCACTTACGAGTCTTTGGCTGCCTTTGCTATGTGACAAATACCCACCTTCAAAAGATAAATTTTCTTCAAGGGCCTATAAAGGTGTTTTTCTTGGTTACCCTAGTGGCCAAAAGGGCTACAAGTCTTCCACCTTGAGAAACAAACAGTAAACGTTTCCAGGGATGTTGTCTTTAAGGAGCACTTGTTTCCTTATCATCAGTCTAAACCCCTTACCTGTTATCCTCTTTTACCTGTGTCGCCGCCCATCGATGTCTTTGATTCTAACCCATTTTCTGTGTCTGCTGATAGTACTTCCCCATCCCTTATTTTACCCAATCATACATCAGATTCACACCATGTTTCATGTGATGATGTTCAACCTACCTCAGATCCTGATTTTTCTATGGACTGTACTGAAACAATACACTATCTACTCCAAATTCCGCTGTGAATCCTGCCGGAACAGATCATAATGATGATTTATCTCCTACCCAACCCATTATTCCTCCTATCAGAGTAGTACGAGAACACAAAACTGCTCCTGCTTGGATGTCAGATTACTTGCTTAACCATTTTTCTCATTGTATACATCGACCATCTTTCTTCAAGCCACAGACTTTTCCTTTTACTAATACAACAACCTTACATCACCCTACCTCACCTTCTTGGCCAATGTATCTAAGGTTCAGGAGCCTTCCTCTTTTGAGCAGGCTAAGTCTAGTTCAGAGTGGCAGAATGCTATGAGCAGGGAACTAGAAGCTCTGGAAATAATCAAACTTGGACTCTTACTGAACTACCCAAAGGCAGAAGGCCATTGGTTGTCGTTGGGTCTACAAGATTAAGTATCATTCAGATGGCTCTATTAATAGTATAAAGCGAGATTGGTTGCCAAAGGATATACACAAGTGGAAGGGAGGATATTTTTGAGTCTTTTTCTCCTGTTGCTAAGCTAGTAACTGTCCGATTGGTTTTTAGCCGTGGCAGCAGCTAGAACCTGGCCCATACATCAGTTGATATTAACAACGCTTTTCTCATGGCCATCTCGATGAAACTGTATATATGAGATCCCGCCTGTTTACACAAAAGCATCACCAATCAAGTCTTCAGCTTCATAAATCCTTGTACGGGCTCAAGCAAGCCTCAAGGCAGTGGAACTTGGAATTTACAGCTCAACTACACTATTGGCTTCAAACAATCAGCTCATGACCATTGTTTATTTACCAAAATTCAAGGGTCTGATTTCTTGATTATCTTGTCTATGTCGATGATGTTCTTTTTAACAGGTTCAAATGAAGCTCTTATCCTCAACACCAAACAGTTCTTGGATCGCACTTTCACCATTAAAGATCTTCATCATGCTAAATATTTTCTGGGAATCGAGCTGGCAAGATCTTCCTCGGGTCTTCATCTTAATCAGCGGAAGTACGTATTGGATTTGCTTCAGAGTGTTGGGTTACTTGGTTGTAAACCAGCCGCCACTCCTCTGCCTACTGGACTGAATTTAGCTGATGCAGATAGTCCCATGCTACCTGATCCAGGCCCTTACAGGAGGATAGTTGGGCAGCTACTTTATCTGGTTTTACTCGCCCTGATATTTCCTATGCCACCCAACATCTTAGTCAATACCTACAGCATCCAACTACTGCTCATTGGAAAGCAGCTATCCATGTGCTCAGGTACCTCAAAGGTTGTCCTTCCTTGGGTCTCTTTTATCCCGCACACACTAGTTTGGAGCTTCATTCTTATTGTGACGCGGATTGGGGATCATGTTCTACTACTCGGAAGTCCCTTACTGGTTACTGCATCTTCTTTGGTAGTTCTCTAATTCTTCTTGGAAACAAAAGAAACAGGCTACTGTGTCGCGGTCCTCCTGTGAGGCGGAATATCGAAGTATGGGAACCACTATCTGTGAATTGCTATGGATATCCTACATACTTCAGGATTTACATGTCTCTGTTTCATTACCAATTCCTTTGCCTGTGATAATAAGTCTGCAATTCATATTACGGCCAACCCGTTTTTTCACGAACGTACCAAGCATCTTGACATTGATTGTCACATTGTGCGGAATCAATACAAGGCTGCTTCGTTCGTCCTTATTACATTCCTTCCTCAGTTCAGCCTGCTGACATTTTCACTAAGGCGCTTGCTGCTCCCAGGTTTCACGAATTGCTCGGCAAGCTCGCCTTTCTGATGTTCATCGGTCTTCGCTTGAGAGGGGGATGAAGAGACTAGCATGCTAATTCTGTGTTCTGTTATTCATTAGAGAAGTTGCTGTTTGCGTTTCTTATTTGTCATTAAGCATTAGTCTTAGTAAGGGCATATTAGTAATTTAAGTTTCACATACTATAAGCCTAGACTATGTACAGATAGAAACAGATTGAAGAAATCAGATATTTTTTTCTTCGTTGTTTTTCTCCCGCGCTCTGTGGTTAGTTGCAGATGCGAGCTGAAGTATATACTTCGATCAAATCACCGATCGTTTGATCTTCACAAAAAGCAGAGGAAGAAGAAGAAAAAGCTAACTGAAATCTCCCCCACCTCCATTGAGGTGGAGGAGTAGGATGGTGGCGACAGTCGAGTTAGGGTTTTTCGGTTGGAAAGCGTTTTTGGAAGGAGAGAGGTCGCTCACATCTCAATAATTAAATTTTAAAATATAAAATATAACTATTGTAATATAAATATTTATTTTTATAATATTTACGAACATTTTATTATGCATACTAATTAATATAGTATGATATAAATGCAAATAGCTTTTA